>DWNR01002440.1:0-13068 GCA_018250455.1 Polygonus leo
CGAAAGTTTGTTTGGATGTTTATTACTCTTTCACGTAAAAACTACTGAATGGATTCTAATGGAACTTTACAATAATATAGCTTATACATAAGAATAAAACATAAGCATACAATTTTTTCATATTTTTTTAAGGCAGAACAACGTTTGCGGGGTCGGCTAGTAAACTTATAAATCTTTTTCCAGTAGGAACGAATCCTCTTTAATTTAAGCAATGAAATTGTTACACCAGGAAATTTTTGCGTCAGGACTTCATAAAACCTATCGATATGAACATAGCGTTGTAGACTACCTACGCAGTAGCTAACAATAAATGAACGTAGGCCGATACGAGCGGAACCCGCCGTTGTAATTGGACATCATTACGATGGTAATCGCGCCAATTTATCCCAATACTGGGCTTACCGTAATGTAGGTACCTTAATAAGGCCAATTGCAACTCTTATCTGTTTCGCCTACATAAATTTTGTCTATATCAATGATTAGCCCCTACATTAGTGAAAATCGTGCTATCATGCGGCGCAAGTATGTTTTTTAGCTTTAGTAACTAACTAAAATATACCCTTTAGGTTGGTTTATGCGACCCTATTACTGAGTCGTCGCTGTCTGTTCGTCTTTTCGTCTGTTTTGATTCGTCATACGGCTGTATCCCTTGAAACATAATAGATATGTACTCGAAGTTTTTACTATGTTACATAGATACTACAACAAAAAATAAAACAGTTATAATAAATAAATATTTTGTTTCGGTTTGGAGAGGCGTGGTTGTCGGCTATACTTATACACGAGGCGAACATCTTAGTCCTCAGGGGTAGCAGCGCATCTGTAATCAAACTTAGGTATGATTTAATTGTACTTGGGGATGATTACTGATATCCATGGGCGGTATTGGCCAATTACCATCAGGTGGACTGCATGCTCGTTTGCTACCTTTATATGATAAAAAAATAACTAAGTGGGCAGTGTCGATGTAGATTGTAAGCAATCTGCGGTCTCAAATAGCCGTCCGGAGCGTCGCGCTAATGGGCCCGTTTATTCGCCCGCACATCTGCCCCCGGAGATGATATTTTATTATATTCATTTTCCCATTTCCACACTGATATCTTTCATTGGAATTCAACTTGATTACGTTTGAGAAACTCGAAATAAATTGCGAAATGTTTCTTTTTTATTTGAAGGTCTTAAATCATAAGACGACTAAGTTACGTTCTTAGATATTGCGAGGTTCGTGCAGTGCGAACGGGACGGTTCACACACCTTTATAATACTTCGTGAAGCAATTCTTGTGTTTTGGTTCTGGAAAGACTCGGTTGCCGGCTCTACTAAGAAATTCTTTAGTCAACCTTAGATATGACTCAATCGTACTAATGGTTGACTCAGAAAATTCGTACTCAGCTGTGATATAATATTGTAGGGTTGAATACAAATGTCCATGGACAGTAGAAACCATTTACCAAAAGGTGGACTGATATGGTAGTTTGTTACCTTTATATATAATAAAAATAAAGATAAGTAGTCAAGTAAGCACTTTATCCTATTTTAGAAGAAATGGAGTTGACTGAGCTTGGACTGAGCTTAGACCTTTTGTTAGAAAAGGAGTCAGGAATAAAGGTTTAAATAAACCTTTAAATAAACCTAAAGGGTTTAAATAAACCTTAAAAACCTGGACGTGTAGTCCAAGTTTTTAAAGTAGTCTAGTCGTAAGGTAGTATAGTCTGCAATTTGATAAAATAATAAATTAAAATTTGTACAACAGTAACTTGATAAAGCTGCATGCATGTCACTTTTACGTTTATTTAATGTTAATGCGGTAAGCCAAATCAAATGTATTATAGAGAAACTTTATACTTTAAACCAATGTTTTATGTATTTATACGTTAAAGCTCGTTCCACACCGCTTCGATTTGCTCCGCTTCCCACGAGCAACATCTCGGGTCCCGCGCGACTTGTTCAAATACTGAGAATAGATTGAAAGTTTTGTAAATAATTCCTAGAATTCGATTTCCATTCAACTAGTGTTCTCAAAATGTGTACCTACTGTCGGCTCCCTCACAAAGACTTGTTGCCACGATTTACTTCGATTTAAAAGGAATATTTGTAAAAACTACTTATTAAAGGGCTTCAAAAAGAGGAGGTTATTCGTCTGTGTGTGTTGCTTTTTTGTATATTTGTTTTGCGATTACTTCACCAGTTTTGAATGGATTTTTATATTTGTTAGTTTGTTACAGTGGTCCTTATTTCATAATTATTTGGCCTTGAACTACGATGATATACCAGGGAATTCCTCAACCTGCAACGGGTAGTGTGCAATACTCCCGCAAAACTTCGTTGTTTATGAACTGATTTTGACAATTCTTTTTGCTGTGGGTTCAGTATTGTGACGAAAAAGTTTTTCATGATTATTGGACCTTTAACCGTAAAGGTACATCAACGAACTCTGAACTCCTCAATATTTTGTATGAAATACGTAGTAGGAAAAAGCGTACCTTCAGTTTATGATCAAAGAAGTCCAGAACAGGAATTTATTGCGAAAAGTCAATTTCTGATGATGCAGGGGTACTGGTAGTATTGACTACCAGTACCCCTGCATCATCAGAAATTGACTGTAACTCTGTGTTGCTACTTTGATAGTAGCGTTGTGAATACTAAGTAAAAACTACATGACAAGTTTCAAGTCATAACTCCTCAGTTTTGAATCTACCACTACAAATACACAAATAAAAATCTTTTGACCAAAAATATGCCTGAAAAGTGAAAAATATTTTATAACTTTAATGTAGGTAGCTAGTAGGTAAAAACCTGATGACGACGTCATATCTCCAACAGAGTGTGAATCAGGAGTCAACAGTAATAATTGTATTTTAATAAGCGTATCTTAAGGAGAAGTCTCATAGTTATGTATGTATACTAGGTATTCTCTATCCTCATTTCAGACATCAGACATAAATACATACATTAAGTAAGAAATCAAAATGAAACTGAAAAGCACAGTTTAATCCGATTTACTGATTAAAAATACATTCCCAATATCCCCCGTTTAAGCAGAATGAATTGCGGATTCCGTGACGCTGTCGATTTAAATTTACTTCATCGTGGTTAACTACTCAAAACGTTTATTTATTACTTGTTACTCTATTGTGAATCTTAATTATTTTTTGTACTGATAGAAAACTCGAAGATAGTACTTAAATAGTACGATATTAAAATGGTCAGTGATAATACCATTAAAACCATACTAAAAACCAATAGGCGTAGTAACTATAACCGACTTATTTACTACTAGCTGTTGCCCGCGACTTCGTCCGAGTAGACAAATATAATCAGAAAGCTTCGAACTGCTAAGCTATCGGTTACACGAGTTATTACAGGAGTATGAAAAATAATTGTACCAAGTTTCGTTAAAATCCGCCAAGTAGTTTTTGTTTCTATTACAATTATACAGACAGACAAACAGACAGACAGAGAGACAGACAGACAGACAAAAATTTTACTGATTGCATTTTTGGCATCAGTATCGATCCCTAATCACCCCCTGATAGTTATTTTGGAAATATATTTCATGTACAGAATTGACCTCTCTACAGATTTCTTATTAGTATAGATTGTGTATACAAGTAGTCTATAGACTTAGTTATCGTTAAAATATATACATTTTGCCCCGAAAGTCTTTCTGGAGACAATCCTGAAATTCAGGTGGGCAAAGAGAGTGCTAGGTGGTAGAACTCATGTAGTTAGCAATCTTTGTATTTACGTTTTGGTCAGGCACGGTTGTCATGTATGACTACAGTGTAGACGATGCAAACATCTTAGTGTTCGGGGGTAGCAAAGCATCTGTGGTCAATGTGGCCAGCTATGATAAAAAATTTACGTGGCTTTCATATGCCATGGTCGTTGTATATCTAAAAGCGATGAAATCATTTAGACAAAATGAGTTTGTTCTAACACCTTGGTATGAAAGATACAGTCTTTAATAAAAAGAAAGCGCACAATACTTTATGTCCAAGGAAATAATTTCCAGCGTTGTTATCACGTATATCTCGTTCCTAATACTTCCACTGGTTCATAAATATACGTAGACAACAATTTAATTTGTGTCTGTATGTATTTTTGTAAATCTAAACTATTTATAAATAATAAGAGTATCATTTGGAACTGATTCTACATAATATGTTTTTAAAAATATCTTCGTTATACGGAAATTATTATAGGTTTTTTTTAAAAAGAAAGCGTCATTTTTATTACATACAGCATTGCTCAATTGAAAAAAAAAAACTTTTTATCCTGTAGACTAAAGTTACCAAAGATCGACGAAAGTCATGGTCGTAACTTGTCATACAATCAATATCGAATGTCATACTCCATTGATCTTCATTTCTGTACATCTTACATTACATTATATAAATATCAAAATCTTCACTATTTTTAATAGTGAAGATTTTGATATTTATATAATGTAATCAGTACACAAACAGTAAAAAAATATCTTCATTAGTAGTATTTCTTAAATTTTAAAACATTATCAATAATATCGACTTTATTGTTAAGTTCCAAAACATTAACATCGACAATCCTGTTGATATTATCTGTACTATTATTATATATGATATATGGATGGACGGATTTTTATTCAACCAGGCCAAAACTACTGAACGGATTTTCAGGAAACTTGGCAGTGTTATTGCTTATCCACCAGTATAATACATACTTTTTATCCCAACATTCCCACGGGATATGCGAAAATTTGAACGTATGTTTGTTACTTAATGATATACAATGTCACTTGATCACATTTTGATCAGGCCGACAGTTCTCACATATATACATCAAAAGTTTCACGCGGACGAAGTCGCGGGCAAGAGCAAATAACTAATATTTCACACAACCCTACTGAACAGCTATCGCGTAAAACATCTTAAAAACAGACATAACCGCGTCACGAGCTAGTTCCAAACCACCAATACTTCCAATGGACACAAATAAATGTTCAATATTATCTCAAACCAATCTCTGGCTGGGTGCCTACGCTGATATAATCTGAGACGCATCTGTCACGTCTTATTATTGGTACGGCACAAATTGTGAGAGACAGGCGGGTGTCGGTGTGTTGGTCTCGAGTATTAGAGCGAGAATTATAGCAAAATACGGAAGGAATAGAAGTTTTCTTTATTAAGATAAATATTTATTGTTTCTTTAAGGACGGTTGAGAGGTTGATAATGCGAGGTTAGTATGATATTGTTTATCAAGTAATCTATCTATCTATACATATAATAAAACCTAAGAGGGTCGAAAGTCTGTACATAGAAGATATTCGAAAAATAGTTGGCTAGGGATACTTAGAATTGATAACGGAATACGTTTTAATAGTTTTTAGGTTTTTTGTCTGTTTATTTGACCACGCATCACGTAAAAATGGCTTAACGCGTTTATGATGCCAACTTGATTAATATGTCCAGAAGACCTCCGGCCAGGTTTTAGACCATAAAAATTCAACCCCTAAAAGGAGGGGTAGCGGGCGGAGCCGCGGGCACAGCTAGTTACTTTATATATGCGTACCTCAGTTTGCCAGATGATAAAAACTGAATACGGTCGGTCTCTGTGCAGTACTGCTGCCTTTTTTTCGCTAATAATTTATTAAAAATTGTGTTTATTAAAAAATATTAAAGTTGAATAAATAGGGTTGTCTATCACAATTATTCCAGAAAAGTTCATCTCACTCACGTGGTAACAACGGTTATATGATCAAAATCAGGGAGGGCTTCAATAAATACAATCTTATACATTTCCGACAGAAAGGACAATATTGTACTAACAACTACTACGCGGTCAAAGGTGTGCACGTTAGTGCCGTGCCACCTCGGATGAAGTATACTTTACTCTGTAAAGGATTTTTATTAAGGCCGGGGACACAGGTTAAGGCAGGGGACACAATCGAATACTTCAATCCTCACAGGTAACAATAGCAACACTTGAGCACACGAGGTCAGTTCATTTATGATTTCCATCTATTGGGACCAGTTACCAGCACATGAACTGCTGACTCTTGACTTCTTCTTCTTGTGGCGCTACAAACCTTTGTGGGGCTTCCTCTACGATTCTTTTCCAATTCGCCCTGTCCTTAATCATTCTTTACAAGCCGTTTTAGTAAGTTACAAACGAGCATTCAGTCCACCTAATGATAAGCAGGTACGTCCATGGATATTTGTTAAACTACACTATTAAATCGTACCTGAAGTTGATCACACATGCGTTACTACCACTAAAGACTAAGGTATTCACCTCGTATGTAATGTGAGCAACAACCACGACTCTCCAAGACCGAAATACAATAAATTGCTTTACAAAGGTTATGAGGGTGATAAAATTCAACGCATCCGTATATAAAAACGCTACATCGTTTAACTTAGACTCAAGTATTGTACCCTTTAGAACGTAGTCTGGCGTCACTTATGCTACCAAATCGATTATGAATTCCCGATACTATTATGTTTAAAGTTACATCGTGATGGGTCTCGAGGTTGATAAAAAACATTTTTCTAGTTTTTCTTAATCGAATGAAGATAGCAAACGAGAGTAGATATGAATCTGAACGGACCTGTATTTCAGAAGTACCTATATTTCAATTCTTAATAGTATAAAGGTAGTAATCGAGCTTACAGTCCATCTTATGGTAAGTAGTCACTGTAACCCCTGGACATTCGTAATCAACCCCAAACTAAATTAAATCATGCCTAAAGTTGACCACTGATCCGTTGCTACCCCAGAGGACTAAGATATTCACCTCCTAAGCATAGCCGGTATCCACACCACTCGAAACCGAAGCACAAGAATTTCACCGACGATTATGAGGGTGGCGGTGGTAACTTCCCGGTCGAACTTTATATACAAATTAACGTTATTTAAAATACAATGTTTTCATAAATAAGAACGCTTCACCTTATAACTTAGACGCAACTATTGTACCCTTTAGAATGTAGTCTGGCGTCACTTATGCTACCAATGCGATTATGAATGCCCGATACTATTATGCTCAAAGTAACATCGTTATGGAACTCGTGGTTGTTAATTTTTTTTTATTCATTACCCAAAACGATAGGGCTAGCATGGACCTCCTAACGCTCGGAAGGAAATGTACATAGTACCCTATGTTTATGTCTTTAGGGCTACGGTTAAAATCGGTATACTTATAGGTTTTTACTGTCTGGCTAAACTGGATGTGTCAATGATATAAACATTAAATTCGGATAGCTACTCATTATGAGATCGTAATGCGTCTAATGTGATCGTAGCGTACATTAAAACTACAAAAAATCTTCAATATTTGACGATCTTTACAATTAAAATAAATTAATAATAAAATTTTATAGGACACCCAAATAGACTTTCTGGTAGTTAAGTTTTAAGCTTCTGCGTGGAAATTTCTAAAAAAAAAAGTAAATCTTACGGTACGGTAAAGAAATAACTTTCCCGCGTTTAATTTACGTATAATGTCTAGTTTGACTAGACCTAGTTATAAATTACTAAATTAACTGTTACAGAAATTTTAACGATCGGATGAGTTTCAACCCGGTTATGACCGATAATTAGTTTATAGTCCTCATTAATTTCAGCATCGTACGGACCTTCCGTGATATTGGTATGATCATTTGATTTCTGATGCAAATATCATTATTTTACGTCCGATGTTTCACTTGTCGATACCATCATCACATTTTTTTTATTGTGCAAAGGAAGCAAACGAGCATGCAGTCCACCTGATGGTAAGTGGTCCCTGCTGCCCGTGGACATTAGTAATCATCTCCAAGTACAATTAGGTCATACCGAAGTTTGATCACAGAAGCGTTGCTATCCCTGAGGACTAAAATGTTCGCCTCGCGTTTAAGTATAGCCGGCAACCACGCCTCTCCATACCATACTCCATACCATTATGAGGGTGGCGGTGGTACCTCCCCGGTCGAACTACATGAGTTCTATCACATGGATTTTCGCCAAGTACTTTCATGAGGCGGCTATTTCCGTATTCAGGAGGAAAACCCCATATCAGAGCTAAACGGGCTCTGATATTATTAGTTATTTAACCCGTGAAGCAATTCTTGCGCTTCTGTCTAGACAGGCGGGGTTGCCAGCTAGACCTACATACGAACGAGGCGAACAACTTAGTCTTCAGGGGTAGCAACACATCCGTGGTCAAACTCAGGACTGCTGCTCGATTGCTATCCTTATTCGATAAGCAGACTTCATTCATCCTCTAAACAATATTTCTGCAATAGAGCCTAAATTATCTCATAATTTAATAACCGAGTCAAAGAGATAGGACAATTTAATAAAAGAGAGCTCTTTAGTTAGACCACGTAACTCATGTTTACAAAATTTCTTTAAAACTATCAATTGACTCGAATCGATTTATACAAAGTTTCCAAGACATTGTACCACTTCATATATAATTATAAGAAGACTAAACGAATTAAATAAATTGATAATACAAAACATGCGTTTATTCTCGTTGCCTTTTTATATCGTCGTTTATATCGTCTGCATGACTTCGTATGATAAAAACATTATAGCCAAATATTCAAAGAAATTATTGTCTTGAAATCTTTGTTAGGATACAGTTGAAATCTTTGTTAGTATACAATGAATATTGTTAGCCATTTCTATCCATTAAATAGACATTGATTTATAAATATATTTTTATACATAGTTGGAAGTTCTCGTATCAATATAAATGTCACCACGTCTCTCTCATTACTACTACAATCGAGTCAGCCCACGCGCGTTGCGACGTCTAATTGGTAGTTTATGTACCATCTGGTTACAATTATTTCCTATATTTACTGCCAAGTTCCCAATTTTGTTCTGTATTTGTTCTATCTGTATTGTGATGTTTAGTATTTTTGATAAGCGATGTCTTTGATTGTTTTTAGGGTTATGTACTCTTGAAAGGACAATGTTCATTTTACGAGTACTATGGGAAGTTAAAATCACCAACGGAGCCACTCTTGGTGATTTTAGCGGCCACTAACGAAATATGAAAATACCAATTCTAAACACAAAAATAAACATATATTTGTCATGTAAAGTATGCTTCTAAACTCAGTCCGAATCGAGATATAGACGATTAAAGTTTATTATTTTATTGATTTAAACGAACTTTAGATGTGCCAGAACTGTCACACGTACGATATGAGTAGCATAATTAAATAGTTTATATGTCTATCTTGCTCACACTGCGACTGACGACTTGCGTGCGACCTTTCTCGCATGGCAATGAAGCCACTTAAGTTCTTGCCTCCCAAAGACATTAGCTATTACAATTTATTATAATTCAGCAAATAGACTCGATATTATGAAAAGAAAGTACTTTGAAATATTGAATTGCCTATCAATAAAAAATATGTAATCGGTCAAAATCGACTTGCAACTCTGTTCACTCCATCTGCGCTGATGTTTAAACAACGGAGATTGTTCCTAAAATTTATATAGGACCTTTTTTTTCTTAATAATGATATCCGCATACGACATTAACTTAAAATTAGTTTACTTGAAAATTTCTTAGTTTTAATCCAATCAAATGCCAATTTATTTAACACCTAAAAATTGTTATGTTCATTTTTTGTATTTTTGTCTGGAATACAAATGAAAGTAAAATTTAGGATACTTGAAATGTTTTCGAAGAAGCAAGTGTTGAAGCTTGGAAAACACTTTACGATACACCAGGCATATTGGAAAGCGGTCCTCTGTATCGTTTTTGGAACTTGTCAAACCCAGGGATATTCGTTCACGTAAATGGGCCAAAAAGAAACACGCGAAGCGCTTGTCATCTGCACACAAGACTACGATGGTGCCCGAGTTCATCTATAGCTCGACTATTACATACTATACCGTTTTGTTCTATGACTGTTTTTTATCATAGCAAACGAGCATGCAGTCCACCTGATGGTAAGTGGTCGCCGCCCATGGACATCAGTAATCAGCCCAATTAAATCTTACCTAAGTTTGATCACAGATGCGTTGCTACTCCTGAGGCTTTAGTAGGTAGCTAGTAGATACGTAGATACATAGGTATATCCGGCAACCACGCCTCTGCAAACCGAAACACAAGAATTGCTTCACAGAGGATTATGAGGAGGATTATGGTGATGGGACCTCCCCGGTCGAACTAAACGAGTTCTACATGGCATGATGGCACTATGATCGTAACATTGTATTAAAGGTAGCAGACTAGAATGTAGTTCAACATCTTAATGCGCAGCAGCAGCGAATCTTTTGTCAATATCAGGTACGATTTAGTTGACCTTGGGTTGGTAATAAATTTCCTTGATCGGCCGTGGTCACTTACCACCAAGAAGATTGCAAGCTCAATGTTACCTTTAACCGAAAAAAGTTGGTGACGGTCACAGTATGGTCATTGTAATTGTAATTATGCAATGAGCATAATTTTGGAAACTTGTAAAAGTACAACAAATGCCTATTTAAGTTTCTTTCATTAAATATAAATATTACGATCATGTTTTGTTAATCACAATATGAGTAGTAGAAATTATTTACACAGTTACACTCTGCCATTGAGATTATTTTATCTGTGTCTATTTCTTCTTAGTTTTATGCGTATTAGAAATTAATTATCACTGGTATAATTATGATGAAAGAAAATATCACGAGAAATATAAAAGTTACATTTAATAAAGCTGCTAGCAGTCTGAATAGCAATATGGTTGAATCTAAATTAGTTCTTATATCAAGTATATTATTAAATTATACTAAATACATATTCATACGCGAAAATCAACTCTCTACCCAGAGCTTGATTAAATTTTTGTGAATGACCGGGTTTTATGCAAAACGTGGGTTTGGAGTAAGTCCGTAGACTTTATTTAATGGAGTAGCCCAAAATAATATATTCATTTTTATTAAAACAAACTTCAATAATACGTAATGTTTTCTTTGAACTTCTCAATGTTTTTACCCCTGAAAAATGACTAAACAACGAAAAAGACAAAATTTATGATTGTCAAAATTCAGTGACCAGAAAAACAATATGCTGAGTAGATTGAATAGAGAACCTTCGTCTTTCTGGTACTTCTAAAGATCTTAACAGAAAGAGATAATGAAGGACGACGTCTTAATCATTATTAAGATGTCGTTCCTCTGATTGGTATGTTTTTTTTGTTAACTAATGGGATAATGATTTAATTATTATTGAATGTTAACGTACGTTACTGTATAAAAGGCATTTCATAATCTGATTGTAGACTAAATATAACTTATTATAAAAAGAGTATATATATATATATTCGTACATATACTCGTACATACATACAAAAAAGAAACTCAAATCTACTTATGAGTACTTAAAGAATGCATCACACTGAAAGTATTAGAAACTTAAGCAATGACAAACAGATAACTCTTTTAATTAATTATAGAAAGGCTGAATGATTATGAAGAATATTGAATAGCATAACGGTGTACTAAGTGCCGACTAAGTTATTCATATTTAATCGCAAACGCAACTTAACGCATTATCTCGACACAATAGTCACAGATAACAATTTCTAGTTCAAGTTGTTCTCACATTTCATCGCCTCTCACTTTATCTTTGTTTACAATAGGAGATATGACTTAAAAAGCGTCAAAGAAAATTTCTCGCCGTTAGAAGACAATGGTGGCATTGTGAGCAATTTAGGTTAGTGCAGTTCACTCAACTTTGTACCATGCTCCTGCGGGATACACAATCCCTTTACTATCTACTAAGGACTCATTTAGTTTGACTATTACTGCATCTTCTTCCGTTTTAACATCCATCGCTTGTTTTGCTTTAGCTGTGACTCCAAGCCTTCGTTCTAGACTAGTATTGGAAGTTGAGTGATCTATTACATCGTTGTTCAAATTAATTTTTCATGTTATAGGTACGATAGTAACCCGATACCACGGAACCTCATGTGGTTTACTCGACAAACACAATATGAAGTGACTATTGACTATTCTCGTTCCCAGCGCCGGTAACTTTTTTTAATTTTGCATTTTCTATATCGAGGATGCGTTTCGAGTTTCAAGAGGGCTGTTGTACTGTTTGTCCCTTTTATTAAATAGGAAATAATAAGGGCTCTTGGAAGTATGTATCGAATTACCGGCGGTTATAAAAAATTGATTGACGGATGATCAGTGCTATTGAATGTTTTCGATTCAATCAACCCTTTGGCATTGAGCGTAAAACAAAAGGATGCTAAATATCCTTTTTATTTGCAATATCATTGACATTATGCAATATCATATACACATCACAGACGAACAACTTAATTATGTGTATTTTTTGCGTTATTTTACTTTAAACGATTTTTTTTATTGAATGAAGGTAGCAAATGAATATGCAGTCCACCTTGTAGTAGTTGTAGTAGTAGTCCACGGTAAGTGATCACTGCCGCCCATGGACATCAATAATCATCCCCAATTTACTTTATTTAATTTATTCCCCCAAATTATTGTTATTTATATCGCTATTCTTATTTCTATTATTTGGTTTAATAGAACGAATAAGTTGGCAATTTCATTAACGAATAAAAAATATGACAATGTCTTTAAATATATCAAAATTATAATCAAAATTGTGAGGATATCCTCGTTTTAGGCAATTTAGTTTCCACATTTCAAATGATATGAAATCAGTTTGGTCGTCGCGCCGAGCTTTGATGTGGTTTCTATATAACGTGTGAATATTTCTGAATAGGCTCTCTAATTATTACCGTTACTGTGTTCCTTTATGTATATTGTTTGTTTCGTTCGATCGTTTGTTTAGTTCGACCGCCACCCTCATTATCCTCCGAGAAGCAATTATTATTTATTGTTTCGGTTTGGAGAGCCGTGGTTGCCGGCTATACTTATATATGAGGCGAATATCTTAGTCTTCAGGGGTGCGTTGCTACCCCTATCTGTTATCAAATTTAGTTATGATTTAATTGTGCTTGGGGATGGTTATTGATGTCCATGGGCGGCAGTGACTACTTATCATCAGATGGACTGCATGCTCGTTTACTACCTTTATACGATAAAAAAAAATCATATGTAAATCATCG
>DWNR01002441.1:0-13067 GCA_018250455.1 Polygonus leo
AAATAAAAACTTTTTAACTAAAAATAGAACCGACTTCAAGATGAACTAAAAAGTGAAAAATAATTAATAATTTTGACGTCGGTGCCATCTCCTCCTTTACTTCATATACCTCCTTGGCACCGATGTCAAAATTGTTAATTATTTTTCACTTTTTAGTTCATCTTGAAGTCGGTTCTATTTTTAGTCAAAAAGTTTTTATTTTATAATATTTAGAGGTAGATTACTTACATCAAAGCACGGAAAATATTATTATTCTTTGATCAAACTTTTAAGGTCCAATTGTCCAGCTTTTACAGCTAAGCAGATAAACAGCGTATATGCAGTTTATATTTACTTAACGAATAGCACTGGTACGACACAATCCACCACTATAATCTTATACCTTTAAACGAGCAATTCTTGTATGTGTGTATATAAATATATATCAACGCTATTAGAAACAGCTCCAACGATTTTCTTGAAATTTTCTATTTGGGTGGTTTCGGGGGCGATAAATCGATCGTGTTTTTAGACAATGAACAACGAGAAGTTAAGCAATTCAACAATAGATGGCGCTGCTTATGTCAAAAATATCCGAGCGAAGCTCGGTCGAATAGCTAGTATGTGCTTCACCTACAAAATGTTACGCTTTGCTAAATGCAAATAAAATCCATCGGAAAATAGTTAAAAATATACTAATATAAAATATTACATTTTAATACTCATTTAAAGTTGATTAAGGAACTTTGTAAATTGATTTAATTTTTTCCGTAAGAATCAAAAACCGAAGCAAAAAGAAATGATTCGTCTTTGACTCCTGTATTTCATGTGGCTTTATCTATAATTATAATTAAAAAATATATTACTAAAAACTCGTGAAACACCATGAAAATATCCTAATTTTGTGTAATAAACCGACCTATTTTGAGAAAATGTTATATTTTCGTAAATAAAAAAAAATCTATAAAGATATTTTCACAATACAATGTATACATTTATTACAGCAAACATTGAATATACTTCATACATAATTCTTTTAAGAAAAAATGTTTTAGGAAAAAATCATCAGTTTAACCTAGGTATTGTATAAAACATGTAAGATAAGTCTTTAGCCGACTAATTCTCCGAATAACAACGGCACAAGGTGGCTATAACCTAACAATTTAGGGAGATCGATCACACTCCAGAACTTCCATTTCTTCTCCCCTTTATACAAAAGCTGCTTCAGATCAACCACACTTACCTTCATTTTTTCGATAAACAACATGCAACCTATACCTTTGTGTATAAATGTATTAAAATTAATGAATTGTCCTATAAATGTCATATAATTATAGAGGACGAAGGTCTAAAGCGAGTCACTTAAGGTTCATTACAAAATAAAAGCCACATTTTAATATATACACTGATTTTATATTGATATATTGTTGATGTATCAAACTTAGCAATTAGCATCATAAACCCAAACAAAAGTTTAACAATTCATTTGACCCGCTTTGCCCGGATGGTGTGATGTCAAAGCGGGTATGGTATCTGGACAAAGCGAGTAAAGACAAATCAGGTAGAAATATTACCTTTTACTAATTAATATTCAGTCAAATGCAAAATCACAGATAACTCCGTCTTCTTAATAACATCTAAATAGATTTTAAAGTGTACTTCCTAACAGCCTTTAATGGCTAACAAAATCAATATTATTTAACTCAACAAAATACGACATCCGTCAAGCCTCTTTTCCGCTGAACCTTTTTTGATATGGCTTTGTAATTCAATCATCATAATAATTTTACATATTTTTTAAGATTGTGTTGAAAGCAGTTAAATTATTACACGGTACTGAGATAATGTAGCCACGGATATAAATAATTTTAAATTAAAATGTAATACAAATTACATATTTTCCGTAATTTTCGGTGTTATACTTTTATCATAATTTCAATTGTTTCTTTTCAATTATGATACACGTTAATTTAGATATTACAAGTTAAATGATGATAATCAATTCTAATGTTTTCTACACTTTTTACTACTTTTTTGACTAGACTTTTTTTCATTTACCACGTCTGAAGCGACCTTGCCGCTGCCTCCATGGCTTCACCGGAGGAAGCAATGATGCATTCGTTTTTACGTATTACCAAATGTGCTATCAATCTCAAAGACGCTTTTCCGGTTTTATTTTTCCTTTTCTGATAAAAGATCTGTATTAATATGTGCTGACAATGAATGATTGCTGGCTGAAGGGAAATCTACATATAAAACGTATCTTTCTGTAATACAAAAACTACCTTTGTTTATCTAGTTCTCCACTACAGTTAATTTATACGTGTTATATATCAGTTTAAGAAATAATAATTAATTTATTTAGGAGTATTTTAAATATTTCATCTTGTAAGATTTTATATGTGCAATCACACACACACACACATCTTCACGCCAAATCCCTAACGGGGTAGGCAGAGAGTATTGAGTGCCAATTGATTGTATTTGATTTTGAAGAGCAATTCATATTTACCCGGTAGTTTCACGGAACGGCAGTGGACAACAGAGAAATAAAATTTAATGAAAATTGTTTATTCGTTCAGCTCGGACGAAGTCGCCCGGGAAATCTAGACTCTACATCACTAATTGTAAAAGAATAGCATTTGTAAAAAAACCAATATTGTGAGTCGGTCTTGTTTCGCTAATTAACTATAATGGGGCAATGCCCCTAATAGTATTTCTGCTATTAATCAAGATGGGGCGCGGGTTTGAGTTTTAATTTGTAGGTATCATTTCTCCAAACACAAAATCACGCAAAACGCATTATTTGGACAAAACACGCCTTAAAATCTATATATATATTTTGTTGTGTTTGTAATGCCAGAATATGGTAATTATTAATAAAAAACTCAAGAAATTTGCACAGAAACACATTAACTGATCATATTAACTTTTCTATTGTAACTATAACAACATAACTTTCTTACGGACAATATTTATAATTAAGACAAGACAATGCCTGTCCGGTCAGCTAGTTAACAATAAGAATAACTTACAGTAATAAGAATACTTACTATTATTTATGTCAAACTGAGGTGTAATTTACTCTTAACGGATTCTTTCATGCATTATAGTATAACTTCTTCATTAATATTAAAATATACCGAATGTGTGAAAGATTACACAATAACAAGCAATAATTTGCTATATAATGAATTTGTATAAAAAATACAAGATCTTGCTGAAAGAATAAAAATATTTTATAAAACGGGATTAGTTAGCAGGTCATAATATCATTAAAATATACACTAAATAAAGAAATGAAGTGTTGACTATCACATAATTCAAATCACTTTCTTTATTTTATTTATATAATAACCAGCTGATCCGGCCAACGTTATTCTACCATATAGGAGTAAGTTATTACAAATATAGAATCACAATTTAAAAAAAATAGGAATTGCGGGTAACACGGTAAACATGTGAGGGTTTCTGATGTCGATACATAAAAAAAATAAAAAAGTGCCCAAAAATAACAAAAACTCTGGTTAGGGTCACGTAGAGGTAAAAAAAAGCCTACGACACCGAAAAAGCATCATAAAATGGGTGTTCCCGTTTCGGAGGTGTTCGATAAAGAACACGAGATTTCTTTATATTAGATATATAAATGTAAAAGTCTTTAAAAAACATTTTTCTCGATCACGGGCTTTATTTAGACAACATTTTAGCCTTTATCGTGTATGATTTATAAATTCCCGGTAGATCCTTGAACTAAACAATTAATTATTTATAACTCTATCGTTAATCAGCACAAAATTTGGTTAGTAAAAAAAATAAACAATCGTACATACATATATTTAATACATATTTAAAAGAAGGGTAATATACCCTTATTTTAAGTAATGAGTTAAATAAACACAGATAAAATGCACTTCAGTTTTGATTCTTAATTGTCAACAGGAGTTCATGGCTGCAGCTCATGGTTTACAAGATAACGGCCTGATGCTGTCAGTAGATACCGAGAAGATCTTCCTAAACCTTCCTGACATATATAACGCCAATCTGAAATTCTGGCGTGACACGTTCTACCCAATGCTGCAGTCAGCATTTGAAAATAACACTACGTAAGTTTTGTATTGCATTCTATCTAGGGTTTCATACGCAAAGAATGCTATCGGGAGCTACAACAATACGTATTAAAAATAAAAAAGTTCTTTACTTAATTAAATGTTGTAAAAATACTTTTTTATATGATACCAAGAATTTTGAAGAAGATTGGTACGAAAAAAATAAAACACTAGTTAATCTTTCTATGGTTTCTTGCACAACGACAACAACATAACAACTAATCTTTGTCGCTATAGATTCGACCCGAGACTCATGGAAGAGGGATTCTCCGAAATAGCAGATACTTTTTCACCGTACGAGTTGTACGCAATCCATCAGCCACATGCCCACGAGTACCTGCGCTCTCTAGCCGGCAACGTGGACTTCGCCACCTTCTTAGCCTGGTGCCATTCACAGAAAGGATGCCAAAGGTTTGTCTTTTTTATCGTATAAGAGTAGCATGCAGTCCATCTGATCGTAAGTGGTCATTAATAATCATCCCTAAGTATGATGAATCATATGTGAGATTGGCCAAAGATGCATTGCTACCCCAGTGGACTAAGACGTTCGCCTTGTAAGTATAACCGGCAACCACGCCTCTTCAAACCAAACTACAAGATTTTCAGAGTAGATTATAAGGGAGGCAATGGTACCTCCCCGGTTGAATTACGTCTGTTCTACAACCTTGGAAAACATGGCGTGCTAAATTTAATGTCAACCCCAAGATGGGGGACTCATTATATTTTATGCATTCCGCAAAAATTTAAAGGGTTTGGGTTATATATAAGGGAAGAATATGCATTCCGCAAAGACAGGAACAGATCGGCAGTTCCGAGTTGGGGTATATTAGGAGAGGTATGGACCAAGTTTTCAGCTTGCCTCAAATACCTACCCAAAAATTGGTGAAGACTACAAAAAATATAAAATTAAATAACATACTTTTCTATTTGAAAATTCTTTTCTTCTTTTTAGTGCAGACTGTGTGTGCTTTTGTTTTTATATATTCTCTTATAAATACAATTTAAAATATAAGACAGTGTATCATACATCAATGTAACACATAATTTTTTTCAGGCTCCAAATAACCGACCTTCTGATGAAACCTATCCAGCGCGTCACTAAGTACACGCTAATCTTGAAAAGAATTTTTGAGTTGTCCAATGACGACGCAGAAAAAGCTTCATTATTGACCATGGTGCGTAAATATAAAATTTTGTTTACATCTACATTTTAAAAATGTAATCTAATAATATATCGATTTCACATGCGTCTGCTTTACTAGATTTCGATATAAAAACCCGAAATCGATTAAAAGACTACCTAACATAGGTTAAATCCATGCCATATGACATTTTGTCAAAACGACTGAAACTGGCGCAAATACTGATATATACTACCTATAAATATATAATAGCTCCTTCTAAAATAATTTTCTTTTATTGAGAATAATATACAAAACAGAACTAAAAAGGTTTTATAATTGAACAGAGACCTTAATTGAGGATAATTAAACAGAGAACATTTAAAAATATATCAATAATTACTCCTTATTAAAGTGATTTCTTCATTCGTCTATCGATGAAGCTTTGCAAGTACCTAAATGCCTCCAATCACACAAAACAGAACTAAAAAGGTTTTATAATTGAATAGAAAGCTTAATTAAGCATATTTGAATAGAGCATTTAAAATATACCAATAATTACTCCTTATTAAAGTAATTCCTTCAATCGTCTATCGATGAAGCTTTACAAGTAAATGCCTCCAATCAATCCTACACTTCAGAATTAGTAAATTCTGCACTCTATTCATAGGGTCATCATTTAAAAGCACCAGTAAAGTAAAACTATAGTAGGTTGTTTATGAGAAAATCCTTTTTACTCTTGACTCTTTATTATACACTTCTAAACAAAGAATCATTTTTAGGATCAAATGGTCAAGTCATTTGTAGCAGATCTGAATCGCGGCGTGAAAAAGTGCCAGGAAATCGACAGAGCAGATTATTACGCTTCGTCAATCGAAAATTATGAGGCGGTAAGTTTTTATATAATAGGGAATTAAAATATTATATTTAACATAACTTTTGATCTTATTTGGCCTGATTTTGATCAAGCCCCAACTCTGATGAGGGCCAAACTCTAAAGTAACTGATCAAAATCGACAAACTACAGCATTGCCGATCAGAAGCACGGGATGGTGAAGATGGTTGTGGTTGATTTTTCAGTGGTATATGAGTACTGTGTTAGTGAGACGTTATCCGAACAAAAGTGAAGTGATATTTTTAATATTCAAAAAAGATACTGAAGAAGATGTTATAAGAAGAAGTTATAAGAAAATCTGCACTTAACCTTAATATATACGTTGTCTTTAATAGAGATATTCAAATTTTCACTCTGTAGTAAATACTCATTTTAATAATAATATTAGCTAGAAGCCATTTTTACCCGATTATTTATAATATTTTAGACTTTCATCAATATTTTTTCACTTCACTGAATACTTATTACGAAAATGGTAACCATATAGGTTCTTAGTTCATAGCAGTATTAGTATTATGTTAAATATTTTTATACATTAACAGGTTTTAGCACAATCATATTAGTATAAAATAATAATGTATAAGATTAGCCTACTTCCAGTCTCTTATAATACTTCCACAAAAATAGAGGAAAAGAATAAAAAGAAAAGAAGGTAAATGATAAAATAATTTAAAAAGTATGAAAATGTACTCCTAAAAAGAAATCCTTACGCAAAGATTTTCAAAGTATTCAGAATGTTATTTTGCTCATATTTAGATAAATTAGCAAAACAACAAGCCAAACGTAATTCTATGAAGAAAACATTTTGATCATACTGACAAATCTATCTTTGTTATAATGTGAATTATATTTACCTTATATACGACTTAATACTTACATCTAATACAGATACACTATTTCGGAATTACGACCGATTTCACTGTTAGAATCGATTGACCACGGCCTTCCATGGTATTTACCTTTACCGGTACCTTTAGCATAGATTAAAATTCAGTCCCTTTACATTATGGAATTTGCAATAAAGAAATAGTGTATCTGATAAAATCTAACTTTCACTCATTTCATCACGTAAAGCAAACACATAATCCCGGGAATTTTCATTCCTATTCGATCAGATGAGAATTGCCGGTATCTGTATCCACGAGAAATCGAGAAACAGATTAATGAAAAAACAGCAAAAAACTTCAAACAATGTAACCTTAAATAAAATTAAAATAAATTTTATTAAATAAAACTAAAATTGCTTCTAAATATTACCAACTTGCAAAGACAACCTATCCGATACATGAAAATATTGATGAAGCAAATTTAAAATCAGGAAAGTTATATTTAAAAACTAGCAAATGCCCGCGACTTCGCTCCCGTCTGTACCACTTCTCTACTTTAATTAAGGGGTAGAAAGATAAGTTTCATGATTCAAAACATTAATTTTCATGAAAACTGCTTCAAATGTTTCTGAAATACTCGTAACTGTCTGTTAACCTCCCGAAAATCTTCTGCTGAGAATCTTGTTCTGTAGTAAGAATAGTTCCTGATATCTCTTCTATTCATGTTTATGTGTGTACAGAATACTTGATTACCAATGGTTTTTAATTCTCGTTTTATAGAATTAACCTTACAATTGTCAAGTGGTACCGTACCATATAGAAATTTTATTCCTTGAGATACAAAATATATTCTCGGTTTCTCCACATGCATCATAGCCCGAAACTATATTCGATGTTTGTCGTAAAATTAGTTATTTATTTTTAAATTATTTATGATTTTTATGTGTTGACAAAATTTTTGTAAATGGTAATTAATTATTTACAAAAATTTCATCGTCTTTTTATGTATTAGTATTATAAAATTTATTGAAAAACGGAATTTTGTATAGTAAAACCTGGTTGATGTAATTCATGGTTATTAAAATGTGTCCACATTCCGAGAATCGCATTCAACGAAACAAACATAGGTAAGTGAGCTATACCCGTAAAATATTAATTTCAAGTCCTTAATCAATACATCGAATGTTACAACTTCTCTACCTATTGCTTGGACTTGACGCACACTTTATCTATTAATGTTTATTTCTCATACATGTGCATTTACTGTGCACAATATTTTTAATGTAAAGTATATGTGACATGTTGCACTATTGTCTTTTTTAAACGGTTTTTTGAAATAGTATGATCTCAACTATCTATGCACATATAAATTTAATGTTACACCGTTTTTATTATCAGTGATCAATAGATGAGTGTCGTAACTTGCCAAATGTTTCGTACGAAGTAGTTCTGTCTTGCAACTTTATACGGTAGATTTTTGTGGTCGTTGTCGTGGACACGGCACAAATCTACCTTGTGTCTACTTACTGGGATTGATCTGATTACAGGATTATCTACAGGCTATTTTACAAGACTTCAAAGATGACGAAATGGACGAATATTATAGTCGTATGTTTTCACAAACGAATCTGCGAGCTCCAATGTTAAATTGCCACTCGCAACATGCTCGTACGGTCATCCACGAGGGAGATTTGAGGTTCAAGGATGGCAGTAAGGAGGCAAGACCATTTTGATTTTGCTAGTGACGCGCTGGCGGTTTAATTCAAAAAATTTAATAATGCATTATTAAACCTTGATACAGCCAAACAAACTGAAAACAAATAACTAGTCTTAAAAACAATATTTTTATGTACTATTAAGTAATGGAGTTGTTGACGGTTTTTTAGATTAGGCGCGTATGTAGTTCGACTCAATTTGTAGTGTCGGAGTTAATTTCCTTATAAATCGTGCGTAGAGGTTTTTTTTCATAAATATCTGACTACTATTCCTTACTGAAATTTACACCGTCATTAACTTCATTATACGCTGAGTACTGTGAATATGCAACGCGACTATAAATTTGCGATAGCCGCTGCCGTAACTGTGACAAAATAATAAAAAGCCATGATGTTAGGTTATATCGGGACAGGATGTGTAACTACGTTAGTGTCCATTAATTGGCGTTAGGCGTCGTCTTCACAGAATATTACGGTGTACTAATTATTGCACGTATTGCTATATATAAACACAGTTTCCTGTTGATGTGGGATGGCATGATTGTGTTCGACGCGACACGTACATTATTTACCTACTAATGCTGTGTGTATTATGTTCAATATTGTATTCGTTCAAATATTAGGCCAACAGTATCGTTTTTTTTAAATACTCTGTTCATTCGAATTATTAAATAAAAGTCCGAATTTGAGCAGTTAAGTTCTATTAAGATGACTTTCATCAGACACATTACTGATATTTCATCTTACATTTTCAGACACTCATTTTTTTAGTTATAATTCAATAAAGCTATTGATATGCCTTCACCTACTTCAAATTACGTGTCCAAGTATTAGAACAAAATATCTTTGAAAGTCGGATTGAGACACGAAACGGTGTTTGTTACATGTTTCTGATAAAATAAACATGAATGGTGTAAAGAGTGAAAATGGTATATTTTCGCTCTTTCATGATTCATGTTATAGGTTCAAAAGTTACTAGGATATGATATTTTGGAATAACGCTGTGGATTTAGAAGAATCTATAAACAAAAAATATCTAAAAAGTTATAAACTACGTATTATTTAGAAAACATATCGAATTACTAGATTTATTTTAATTTGCAGACCTTAGGTTGTAATGTTATCCTCAGACAAATTTAATTGGTGTGAATATACATAGGATCTTGAGTTGGCTTAATTGTTACTTACATGTGACTTAAACTAAATACTTATGTTTGGAAATCGAGTAATTGAGATCAGAGCTTCGTTCCCATTTACCGAAATAGTATGGTTAATTGGAACATGCAATTTTCATCAATGGAACTTAAGAATGAATATGACATAGGAAAAAACTAAGTTTAATATATTCTTCATAGATAATTACTTAAATTTTAAACTTATTGTAGAGAATTTAGAACTAGAACAAAAGCTGACTTTTTTACAAATTTGGAAATCACAAATGTTATTAATACAAGTTTCATGACTCCATTTACGTTATTTTTGTACATACTTGAGGTATGTTGCCTCTTGAAGCCGACGCGGTGCAGCGTTAACACGCAAACAGACGGTTTCAACCACTGAAACACATATTTATATCAAAAATAATGTTATACATATATTGTAAAAAATAGTACCGTTAATTCTATCGGTTGATTTTGTCAAACTCTGTATAGTCCATTTTATCGCACTATATAATTTTAAAGAAAAAATGTCTGTGCAAAAGCATATCCCATCAAAGTCGTCGAAAGGTTTCGGCAAATTATTTGTTGACACTAACCTTGCAGTTAATTACCTTCAAATCAAAATTTATTGACATAAACTACACGAATGTGGCCGATGCATACTTAATGTTAATGATACGTCATTAACAAGTTTTTAGTAAGCGGTCCAATAAACCCAACTCTGCTCTATATGCCTATTATTTCGGTCTAAAATCATATCCTAGTAGCATTTGAACTTGATATTGTGTCATTAACATAAACAAAACTTTATTTCTTTGTAGAAAACATTGAGATTGCAATAATCCTTGTCACGACAAAGTAGAGTTGTACTTCTAATTTTCACTTCGAATATCACAACTGAGTTTTTAGACCCACTCCTATTTTTTACAGATTGATGTGCGAGCTATCCTATTTACCGATATGCTCATAATCTGCAAAAAGCAGTCGAAAGGCAGTCCTTATCCATACAAGATGATTAGGTAATATTTAAGTTTGGCATATATGCATTCGACGTTCTGCTGAGCGCAAATTATCTTTATATATTGATTACATGAAGTAAAATTATATATTATTTATATTTCTTTGCGACTGAAGTATTAAATTGTTTCTAAATAGGCCCAAATACATGATAGACAAATTGATAGATTTCCCTAAGTATGGTGTCCGAAATAATAGTATGGAACTGACCTTCATATTGATCGTAATGGTGGACGACTTAGGGTCATGTTATACATGTTTCACTCTCACCGAAGCTTCAAAAGATCCAAATGGATCGGAAACGTTAAAGGTAATTTTAATTAAATAAATACTAAATACTTTTCTTCCTAAGTCCTAGTCCTTATAATTTTTTTACATTATTGCAGTTGTGGGAGCAAAAAATAAAAGAGGCTCAATATACATATAATCTTGCTGTTTGGTTAAATTGTAATCCATCATTCCATATCAGTGAATTAGATCTGGAGCTGGCATCAGACCACGGAGCTAGTAGCGTTAAGCAGGTCAGGATTTTCTTAATTATGTCAAATAAATGGAAAATATTTTGTATTTTTATACAGGTAATGTAATATATTATTTATTCAAACATTAGATCTATTTATCTGTTAATTTACACCGTTGTGAATTGAACTCAGCAGTTAGCGGTGATATATATTAATAAAACAAGTAATAAGGGGTAAGAATTTAGGTCTACTGTACATACTCATATCTTATTTTGTGTAGATTGATAGTAAGTGATAAATGTCCCTTAGACATAAAATAACACGAAACCGATGGTCTTACTTTCACATCTCATCATTATTTTTTACATTTTCTTTTAAATAATGATTTATTAAACGGTCCATATTAGTTTTCAGGAGGTTTTAACTATTTTTTATTCTAGGTATATGGTACCATAAGACACCTTTTATTTGTAGTACAGGATCAGGAATATCATGGTAAAATAAGTAATAAGTAGAACGCTACAAATGAACCGCACGCAAAAATTGCTATCAAAATATTGGAAACGTAGTACATAGTAATAATTATAATAAAATACATTCAATAAAAATATATTCGTCACTTGATCTGTTTGTTTGATTTTAATTATCTTTTTTTTCATTGAACAGAGTGATATATTGAGACAGAGACAGTTAAATCAAGAAGAATACAATATAGAACGTGAAGCCAAGGAACGAGTGGTAACCATGCTGTTCAGAAGCTACGACCTCCCCCTCTCCGAGCACTCGCATTCGCACGTATCTATTTCTTCTGATATGGGTATGCATATATTCTTCCCCCCTTTACTGTAGCATTTAGGATATATAGTAGGGTTGCCCGGCATTTACAAATAACACTTGGACCACATTTAAAATTTATCAAAAGACCCGGCAAACGTTGTTCTGCCATATAAAGTATAAAATCACGATTAAAAAATAGGGGTCGATAGTAGGAGGTTGAAAACTTAGGGTATTTCAATGCTGTAGAATATTAGGGGTGGACTAATCTTAACATTTAGGGATATAAAAAATAGACGTTGGCCGATTCTCAGACCTATGCAATATGCACACAAAATTTCATATGAGTTTGGTAACAAACACCGCGACACGAGAATTTTTATATTAGATAATCATCGGCGGGCCACCAACTACTGACTCTGACTATTTTGACTACCAATGCTTTCGAATTTTGCTTTATAAAGAAAAAGAAACATTAAATAAAATTAATTAAAAAGTAGCAAATAAAAAAAATGAAATTACTGTATAAAAATTCTAAATGAATGTATTCATTCAATCAATGTAACTTTTGGCAGTCAGGTCACATGTTGAGAGTACCAACAAATCTCGTATTTATTTTAAATATTTTTACAAAATCGTATCAATTAGAAATATTTTTACAAAAGTATTAATATTATTTTGCAATGGGTACCCATTGCAAGATATCAATCTAGTAATCAGTTTTTGGATGCTGATTTTGCAACAAGCATGAAACGTGGTCACAGCGAAACTGATAGGTTAATATATATATAACATTTTATAAGTCGATCACCGCAGTTCACTGCCAGGGATGGAGACATGGTTTTAGAGCTTGATCTAATCGGGACACCACAGCAACATCTTCACCTGCGTAGAGTACTTAGAGTACAGAATAGAGCAGCCATTGAGTTGGTAGGGTTGGTTGGAGCATTCAGTTTGTTTACCTCATTCGTCAGAAGTAAAAGTTATCGCTCTTTTTATTGCGTAAGTTGCA
>DWNR01002442.1:0-13066 GCA_018250455.1 Polygonus leo
CACTTTCATAACTCTCCTCATACAAACACGCCGATTTCGGAAACTCTTGACACCTCCTTCAGACAGCACACGATCAAAAAAGAAAAGAAAAGTGCTAAT
The DNA here is from genome assembly GCA_018250455.1 of Polygonus leo. Lineage (NCBI taxonomy): Eukaryota > Metazoa > Arthropoda > Insecta > Lepidoptera > Hesperiidae > Polygonus > Polygonus leo. The sequence continues at coordinate 100 of DWNR01002442.1, forward strand.
AATTAAATATCCAGTATAAAATAATATAAAAAAAGGAAAAATTAAAATATTCTATACTATAATATTAGAGAATTTCCTTTCTAAAGTCGTAAAAATATTTCTGCAACATTATTTTACAGTATACATTATATATTTTCAATCTTAACTGCTTTGCTTATACCCAAGTTGTGCTTATTTCAAATAATAGTCTGTATAGTATTCGATACAGATAACTGCGATAGCCCAGTAGCGAATACTAATGAAAATATCGCAATCAAAAATATTTGTTATCGATTCGAAAATTTTGATGTCTTGAAGTATCCCTGATGACAATAACTTTAGTGACCTTATTTAGTTATCTGTCTTAGTACTTATATAGTTATCTGTGTTAATGACAATGACATAAAAAGTTATAAACAGACAACAGGAAGTGCAAATAAATTCCTAAAAAAAACTTAAAAAAAATATACAATATATATTTATAATTCAGTATAAATAAATCTAAAACAGTATATTAAGGATAACCTTTGAATATTTCCAGCTATTCTGTTATGAATAATTATTCACTGCAGACCATTGTAAAGTAGTAACAATATTTTGTCTATAAACATCAATAATACTGCATTCGTTGAATAATTGATTTCTTTCAAGTAGGTAATAAACATATATTATAACATTATAATATAATACATACATTAAACGTATAATCATGTAAAAAAGGTTGTATAAATTATTCATAATTGTTTTTGTAGGTAGATACCTAATTCAACTATGAACCGAAAGAGGAACATAAGTTATATAAAACCAGAAGACCCTCATTTTCTGAAGGTAATGAAGAAACAAGCTGGATATGATGATAGGAATCACAAATTTGATGATCTTGAAAATTCGGAACAAGACTTTGTGGAAGACACTGATAGTGAACAGCCTCAAATAGTAGTTTTAAAACAAGGAGATTTAACTGCAGAAGAGGCTAAGGTTGAAATAGAAAGACTGAAGAAAGAGGAATCTGAAGCTAAGGCAGATTTAAGCCAAAAAGTAATATTCAAATCAAAAACAAAAGAAAGTAATTCTACTAGTAATAAGAAACAGAATAAAAAAGGTGAACATAAAGAAGTGAAAAAGAAAACTCAATTACTGTCATTTGCAGATGAAGAAGAGAGTGATGAATAGTATTAGTCTTATTTTTAAAGGAATAAATATATGTTTTTGATCAATGTAGTATGTATTTTTTACATTAAAGTAGAGAATATTTTATGATGTAGGTATGGCATTGCCAGTCAAAAGCTTTATATGGGATGGTGGGAAAAAATAAATCTGCATCACATACTGAATCTTATAGGAGTGATGCAATAGATAGCTGTTTTTTTTCTCTGATGTACTACTGAACTGAAAGTGGCAGAACAAAACAGCACAGGATATGATTGTTTATTTTGTGAGATGTTTCTCAGAGTTGACAATACATTGTGCATCTTTTGTAGGAAAAACATTTACTTCTGTTATTTTTGTTTCAGAATAGCTAATAAGGCATTTAATTTGACCTTGTTCTATAGAGAAATTTATCAATTCTCAATTTTTTTCTCTGCCAAATGAAGTCCAATACCTGCATTTGCTTATAGGATAAAATTTTGTATCCAGCAAGCTGGTTATGGCAGCTCTACTTCATTAAATTATTTAGTAAATAATTCAGGCTAGAACCAGAGCAGTCTAACTGCATTTAAAAAAAATGTATTTGTCTGCACTTTTGTTCTTTAAAATTGGTAAACAATAAAGCCAGATGGGTTTAAACATAAAAAAAGATTATACTTCTAAACAGCATAAATATAAAGACAAATTATGTCAAATTTGCTAACAGGCTATTTTCGGTTTCCACTGCAGTTTCTGCCGAAACCGAAACTTCATTAAAACGAAGTAGTATTTTTAAGCTAATATTTTTAACCTTATAGAAATGGCATGCAGTTTTGCAGATAGCAAAATGTGTCTTTATCATGCATGACAAAAAAAAAATGCCGCCCCTGGCAAATTTGCCACCCTAGGCTCCAGCCTACTCAGCCTGCTGGTAAATCCGCCACTGTTTAGGCCACTCTGCCTCTAACAACTTTTATATGGCCATATATATAAGGTGACCAACTGCAATTCTCTATTGCATATGAAAAACTTAATAAAAAGAAAAACAATCGAGATTAAAACTGTATTACATTTTATTTATAAATTTGAAAATATCCATAGTCATGACATTGTATTAGTTTTTCCAGTATCCTCTAAGCTTTTCCGCTTTTTAGGCTTGGACTTTGCACCATTTATAGATACCGGTTCATTTTTATAATATGCCTGGGGCGGATCAATGTCATTTTCATATTCTAGAAGTTTCCGCAATAGAAACTTTCGTTCATCTTTTACTATCAATATATTTTCTTGAATCCTGGCAACTTCATCACAAAGAGCAGCATTCTCCTGAAACAATTAATATTAATTATTTAAATTACACACTATACACCACCCTTATATAAAATAACATCATAGATGTTTTTGTTTAAATTTACAAAGAATTCACTAAAAATAAATATTAACTATATTGAGTAGCTTACCATAACTTTTTCTATTTAAATTGTACATAAGTAAATTTAAAAAGTCATATTATTTTATTATGTGTTACATTTATAACGTAAAAATAAAGGACAATAAAATCTCGCACACTCATAAACAAAGAGTGGCTTAGGAAGAAAAATTTGTCACGAAATATATGAAAGGGATAAACAGCTTAAACAGATAAATAAAACATTTGTAAAGCATTTAAAACAGGACAATAAATTGATCACAAGACAGGCATTCTTAGGCCATGCTGTGTATAAGAGCCTAGGAATGAAATTAACTTAAAAATTGAAAGGCCATTGAAAAGCACACACACACATATCTTCATGCCAAATCCCTAATGGGTAGGCAGAGAGTATTGAGTGCAAAATGGCACGGTACTGCCATTGAAAAGCCACAATTAAAAATCTGATCTACATTTCAACTAAGAAATGTTAACAGTAATTGTTAATATCATGTTAATCCTTTTTTAGACCATCTTGAGGTCTATATCCTGAGTATAGTTCTCTTGTATATATACCATAGGGTAATGCCATGCATTTCAAGAAGTGATAAATATAGATGTTCATAGATACAAAAGAATATAAACATTGATAAATAAGAAAATAAATATGATATAAGAAAAAAACTAAATCAAATTATGTGGTACTTACTATTATAAGACTTCTTATTTTGATTTTCATATACTTATATTTTTTTCGATAACGTTTATTTTGATTATCGTTCAATATATTATTCATTGATATTAATCGATTATTTATCTGGTCACTAATTACATGAAGACGTTACTTAAGTTTTTTTTTTCAAAATCTTTATTGTGTTAGCTTTCGCTAGTTACTTCAAAATTTAACTTTCAGAAACTTTTTAGTTCTTCGTAGGATTAAAAACTTCATAATTTATGTAATTCATGAAATCCAAACTGATCTCATAGAATTCAAAGTACAAAAGACTAACTGCTATGTATACTGTTTCTATACTGAGTTATTAACGTTAAAAGTATTATAATAAAATTATATTTTATATTATATTGAAATCATTCAACACAAATAGGTATGAAACGATATGAACTGACATTAGGACTTAGGTATTAGGTAGGTACCTATTCCTGTATTATTATACTCTTTGGGTAACCTAATTCAAATGACAATTTAATTTATGACAATATGTCAAGTCAATCATTGTGTTGTAATTTTTTTTCTACTCCGACGACTCCTACTTGCCTCAGATTCCTTTCTTTGTATTTAGATTGATAAATAGTCTTCTTTTGGATGCCCTTACTTCCTATAACTAGTTATCTAAATATACATTGACTCTGGGGGGGTCTTACAAGTATCCATAATCTAGAAGGAAATTACTCTTCTTATAGTTGGGGGATGTGTGTATCGAAGCTCTTAATGAACGCTCTAATATAAAATTTATTTTAGACCTCAGTTAAACCAACGTGTAGTGTCTCCGCTCGTACATATTTTTTTACATCATCGTGTTTGGATATAGGCTACTCTTAGCCCTTATATAGTTATCTGTGGGAGTCATTCCAACCAATTTTGACGCTGAAAAATGTAATAATATTATTATAGAAGTGAAAAGATATACGTAAAAGTGCAAAGGAAGTTATTTTTAATACATATTATTTATAAATTATTTGTTCAAAATCATCTTTATTATTAATAAATAATATCGAACAATGATTCCTAAAACAATTTTGTCGCATGTCTGTCACAAATCGTACTTTCTGGCAGTTTCTTGTTGAAGACCATAGACATAACGACATGTATAATAACTTTTTCAAGCTTCACGAAAACAACGGGCTAGTGTGTATGGAAGTAGTGCATTTTGACTGATTGCGCCGCAATTTATATTTGCAGGTAAGATACGCAATGTAACTATACCAAAATGGATCATGGCACCATAATCCGAATAATTAGTTGCATATTTATTTGAAACATAACAATAGAATATCTCGCTAACGTCATTCGTAATCGTACGGGGTGTGATGTCCGACGAATAAATCTTTCCCACTAAAAATCTAACTATTCTCTATTTACGGATGATGATTTCATTAATTTTCATGTGTTAGTGCTTAATGTACGTCGTGTAAAAGTATTTGAAAAACATAGTTTAATTAACTTTGTAAAAGAGGTTAGTATCCATGTCTTTTCTAATTTTGCATTTTTTGTTTACAGTGTGGCGTGTGGTGAGGAATGAATGTGATCAAGACGATTTATGTCTAATTTTTATACAAAGGAACCAAGTTTTGAGTTAAGTATATCAAAATCACAATGGCAACTCTTGAACAACAAGCTTCTAAACTTTTGGATTTTAACCAAAAATTAGACATCAATTTACTCGACAATATAGTGGGATGCCTGTACTCCTCGGTGGGAGAACAACAACGCATCGCTCAGGACATATTAACAACACTGAAAGAACATCCAGATGCCTGGACTCGTGTTGACACTATATTGGAGTACTCACAGAATCAGGAAACGAAATATTATGCTTTACAAATACTTGAGCAGGTGATCCAAACGAGATGGAAAGTACTACCAAGAAATCAGTGTGAAGGTATAAAGAAGTATATTGTGGGCCTTATTATTAAGAATTCGTCCGACCCGGTCACTATGGAGAACAATAAAGTTTATTTGAAGAAACTGAACATGATATTGATTCAAGTCTTAAAACGGGAATGGCCACACAACTGGGAGACATTTATCAGTGATATTGTTGGAGCTTCTAAGACCAATGAGAGTCTCTGCCAGAACAACATGGTCATATTGAAGTTGTTAAGTGAAGAAGTGTTTGTATTCAGCACAGGGCAACTGACACAAACGAAAGCAAAACATTTAAAAGATACAATGTGTTCAGAGTTTAGCCAAATCTTTCAGCTTTGTCAATTTGTGCTTGAGAATTCACAAAATGCACCACTCGTAGATGCAACACTCCACACCCTCTTAAGATTTTTGAATTGGATTCCATTAGGTTACATATTTGAAATGAAATTGATAAGCACCTTAATATTTAAATTTCTTAATGTGCCTATGTTTCGCAATGTGACTTTAAGTTGCCTTACTGAAATTGCTGGTGTGACTGTTAGCAATTATGAGGATCAATTTGTTGCATTATTGGTCCAAACAATGGAACAGCTAGAAGCTATGCTGCCTCTCACAACTAATATCCGTGAAGCCTATGCCGCTGGCCGTGACCAGGAGCAGGTATTTATACAAAATTTAGCACTATTCTTGTGTACTTACTTGAAGGAACATGGCCAACTTATTGAGCGAAGAGGACTCAACAACACATTGATGAATGCACTCCGCTACCTTGTATTAATATCAGAAGTTGAAGATGTTGAGATATTTAAAATATGCCTAGAGTTTTGGAATGCTTTGGCAGCTGATTTGTATAAGATTGCACCATGTTCAAATTCTGCTGCTTTATATAGTCTGGGAAAAAATGTGGGAAGGAAAGCATTATATGCTGATGTATTAAGTAGTGTCCGTTACATCATGATCTCTAGAATGGCAAAACCAGAAGAAGTGCTTGTAGTTGAAAATGAAAATGGTGAAGCTGTTCGTGAATTTATGAAAGATACTGATTCAATCAATTTGTATAAAAACATGAGAGAAACTTTAGTGTATTTGACTCATTTAGATTATCATGATACTGAAAGAATTATGACTGAAAAGTTGCAAAATCAGGTCAATGGCACTGAGTGGTCATGGAAAAATCTGAACACTCTGTGTTGGGCCATTGGTTCAACTTCAGGAGCAATGATGGAGGAAGATGAAAAACGATTTTTGGTAGTTGTCATCAAGGAACTTTTGGGATTATGTGAGCAAAAGAAAGGTAAAGACAATAAAGCTATAATAGCCAGTAACATCATGTATGTGGTGGGTCAATATCCTCGCTTTCTACGTGCTCATTGGAAGTTCTTAAAAACAGTTGTCAATAAATTGTTTGAATTCATGCATGAAACTCATGATGGTGTTCAAGATATGGCTTGTGATACTTTTATAAAAATTGCATTGAAATGCCGCCGACACTTTGTTACAACTCAAGTCGGTGAAGCTTGTCCTTTCATTGAAGAAATTCTCAGTACAATCAGTTCAATTATTTGCGATTTGCAAACTTTGCAAGTACACACCTTCTATGAAGCTGTGGGTTACATGATCAGTGCACAGGTTGATCAAGTGGCTCAGGAACAACTTATTGAAAAATACATGTTGCTGCCAAATCAAGTTTGGGACGATATAATTTCGCAGGCATCCCATAATGTGGATATTTTGAAAGATCCAGAAGCTGTTAAACAGCTTGTAAGCATTCTTAAGACCAATGTCCGGGCATGCAGGGCACTGGGGCATCCATATGTTGTACAGCTTGGTAGAATATACTTGGACATGCTCAATGTTTACAAAGTGATGTCTGAAAATATCAGTCAAGCTATTGCTTTAAACGGAGTTGTTGTGACCAAGCAGCCACTTATAAAGAACATGAGGATTATTAAAAAGGAGACATTAAAATTGATTGCAAGTTGGGTCTCACGCTCCACTGATAATAGCATGGTTTTAGAGAATTTCATTCCGCCCCTTTTGGATGCTGTTCTTTTGGATTATCAGAGAACTACTGTGCCTGATGCAAGAGAACCTGAAGTTTTGTCCTGCATGGCTGCAATTGTATACAAATTGGGTGGTCATATAACCTCTGAGGTGCCGAAAATTTTTGATGCAGTATTTGAGTGTACTTTGGAAATGATTAACAAAGATTTTGAAGAATACCCTGAGCATAGAACAGAATTTTTCTTATTATTACAAGCAGTTAATACACATTGTTTCAAAGCATTCCTGAGTATACCACCAGCACAGTTTAAATTGGTGCTGGATTCCATAATTTGGGCATTTAAACATACAATGAGAAATGTAGCTGACACAGGACTTCAAATATTATATAGATTATTGCAAAATGTAGAGCAGCATCCTCAAGCAGCACAGAGTTTCTATCAGACATACTTGTGTGACATCCTGGAGCATGTGTTCAGTGTAGTAACAGATACGTCTCATGGTGCCGGACTCACAATGCATGCTACTATTCTAGCATACATATTTTCCTTAGTAGAAGCTGGTCGTGTTACAGTACCTTTGGGCCCCACACCTGATAATGTTTTATATATACAGGTATTTATTAAAATTTACGTATTAAATAAATTAATGAAAAACATGTAGACTTACAATTTTTTTTTTTACACTAATTTTATCATGTTTACAGGAATATGTGGCAAATCTTTTGAAAACAGCATTCCCGCATTTGACAGACAATCAAATAAAGATTACTGTCCAGGGATTGTTTAATTTGAACCAAGATATACCTGCATTCAAGGATCATCTCAGAGACTTCTTAGTTCAGATTAGGGTATGTATTATTTATTCATAATCTTATCAATATTTGTGTTTGGACAGAATTGGCTTTTGGCTATACTAAGGTATACACATGAAGCAAACATCTTAGTTCAGAAATAGATGAAATAGTAACATATCTGTGATTATTCTCAGATCAATAGTTGGGATTGATTACAAATAGCAGCCATTACCGCCAGGACTGAATGCATGCTCTTTTGCCACTTTCATATGATAAACAAAAAAATTTCAATAGTTATGATTTTTGTTAATGTGGAGTTATCCCCATTCATCATCATTACCATCATCACAACCCATTAAAGTCCCACTGCTGGGCACGGGTCTCCTCTCACAATGAGAAGGATTTAGGCCATAGTCCACCGCGCTGGCCAAGGGCAAATTGGTAGACTTCACACACCCTTGAGATTTTTTTACAATCTCTTGGGCATGCAGGTTTCCTCACGATGTTTTCCTTCACCGAAAAGCCAGTGATAATTTAAGTTTAAATAAGCACATATTTTGAAAAATTAGAGGTGCGTGCTGGGATTCGAACCCGGAACCCCCGTGTGAAAGGTCAGATTCGCAAATTATCCCGTCGCGCGTAATTATCGCGTTATCCCCATTAGCGGTGTTGTTATTCCAAGATTCAAGGGACTGACAGATTTAAGGGATTTTAGTAAAGTTGAATTTTTTGTTGCATAACCAACCACATCATTTCTAACTAAAATACATTACATTACAGTACTGCATTACAGCCTATGAGAATTAAGGTGGTGGTTATAACCCGCAATCTTCCCGCTAAAACGTGATTTACTAATAAAAAAACTCGTGCGCAATGAAAATAGGAGTGGCGGTGGTACCTGCACGAGTAATCGTGGTACTTTTATAACCCTACCATATACCGCATACAATATCTTCCAACTTGCAAAAGATCTAAAACAGATGTTTTATTGTTGCTTAAGATGAATTACAGTAAAATTAAGTAAGGTATTGTGTATCGCTCTTGTCTCTTATGGAATATTTTGTATTTGCTGTTACATGGTATTAGTATTACGTGGGTACTCCTAATCCTACTCAGTTGCCTCTATGCAATAAAGTATTCATAGTCTTATTAGAATTCACTAAATGGGGATTTTTTAATCAGACTAAACTAAAGGTGATAATAAAAAAGATATGTAACACAGTACTCTGCAAAAAAAGTCATTACTACACTTTTCCTAATTTTGTATCATTACAGGAGTATACTGGAGAAAATGATAGTGATCTGTATCTTGAAGAGCGGTTGCTTGCACTTCGTCAAGCTCAGGAAGAGAAGCGAAGGGTTCAATTGTCGGTACCAGGAATAATAAATCCACACGACCTGCCAGAAGAGATGCAAGATTAAAATATAGGTGTAGTGAACAAAGGACATATAAAATGGTAGTTCACTTAAATAATTCATGAATAAATAAAATAGTTAAATAAATTTCATAAGTTGATACTATTGTTTATTAATTATTAAGTTTAGCATCAGTTTGAAATTTTAATTTTAATTTGGGTGGTCATAATTTTGCTTGTTGCTAAATGGTTATACTTCGCATAATATTTGTTAAGGGGATTCGGTGAAAAACAAATTAGATAAGAAGTAATTAGTAGTGTTTAAAGTCATAAAAAAATGCAAATTATTAAGCAGCCCAAGTTTAAGTTAACCTATTCACATAAATATTCAGGTTTAGTCACAGTGGACTGTTATCATTAACACAGGTCCATATTATTGTGCTATGTTTAAAAATACCTTGTTATGTCAGTTTGTACAAAGGATCGCAAGGATCTATGTTAGATGATGTATGAAAGCGAAAAGGTTAAACAATAACTTCAAATAAGGTATATTTGGCAAGCACAAGATGTAGTGTACGGCCTTTTTTTAATTTTAGACATAAAATCATCAATCTACATTGCTAGAAAATAGATACCAGAATTAGTATATTTCTAATTTGGATAACCCTTAAACGATAGGTAATGAAATCTCTGTGATGGAATCCAATGTCGGATGTTCAACATGTACGCAATGGAATCTAAGTATTATGAGTAGATTCTAGGGAAACTTTATGAAGTGAATTGCTGTTAGTAATGTTTTTTATGTTTTGTTTAATGTTGTCAGAACTAACTTTATGGATGGTTTGGGAATCTATAAACTCAAGATTTCCGAAAGCATTTGGGTACGATTAACTATCAAGTCTTTCGATTTTGTGTTTGAAATAAACTGATATAAATAATTAAAAGTGTTTGCCTTTTGACTGCAAGAAGATTTTTGCTCTTCTTGTAATAGTTTATAAAGCTAGATATATGTACATATGTAGCTGTAATCCTAGATATCAGCAATAGTAGGTTAATAAAAGATATCCCAGAATCTGAAAATTGTTCTAGGAAATTTAGTTTCGTCCAAGTATAAGTGATCCTTTCGAATTTTTAAAAGCGGTTGAGGACTAATTTGATATAATTATACTGTTATTTGGACACGTCCTGCCTTTGATTTTGTTTATTATTGTTTTTGTGCCCAAAATAATTAACACTAAAGCCTAATTAGCATGTATTTTAGCATACATAATAGTACGATACGATTGTTATGTTACTTAATACCGTAAATATATGTAATTTTTTAATATAATTATATGACTTTGTGCTTACAAAAGTCGCAAACGTCGTAACAAGTTTGAAGAGCGATATCCCCTGGTTGCTGATCATGATTAAAATTTCTTAAATTATGATGAAGCCGGTTTGCGGTAATGTGTATTTATATCTTATAGTAATCCTAATATTCCTATTCCCAAAATTTTACCTCTTAACGAATAGAATTCCGAAATGTACTAAAGTTAAAAGAACTCTTTTGCTGTAGGATTTTCAGCCTACATAATCTGAACCAACTAGCCGTTATTTCGGTTAGTTTTATTTTCTTTTAAAGGTAGCTAACATCAGATGGTAAATGGTCACTTCTGCCTATTGACATTTGTAGACATTTGTAGTAACTTATCCCAAGTACGATTAAATCGTACCTGAAGTTGACTATAGATGCGTTGTAACGCATGAAAGGGGGTGGTAACCTATGAGGACTAAGATATTGAGAGCGACTAGTGTTTAGTCGTCCTAGCTACACAGCCAGAAAACGCTTATCCAAGACCGAAACAATAAATTGGTGCCGGAAGATTATGACGGTGGTGGCGATACGTCCTCGGTTGAACCGTGAATTAAACCACTTGGCAAATATTATGTAATATTTTATAAAAGGAACATATCACGTTGAACGCGACGTAACCCCTGTGTGACTAGTGTGATCCAGCCCACGCAGCTCAATTGTTTTGTTCGTTGGGTGGAGACTTGACCATTATTGCAGTCTGCACAGTCACTACCTATCTGAACTTACGAGCCATGAAATTGAACACGAATGAGAACACATTGAGCAGTTGCTAATCCCCACTTTTTTACAAGACATTTAAGAATTACTCATTACTACTAAATTTTAATCCGATTTTAAGCACTTTGATTTTACCGTTCATAGCCTTGTACAGGGTTCAAATGTGTAGGTGACGGTAGGCACAACGAACACTAAATAAGAAAAAGCAGGGTCACAATGTAATCCCCGACCCAGACAATTGTTAGTATTTTTTATCTTGTGAAGTTAGTAAACTAAGAGCTATCATCACCTAATACGTAATCCAAGTAAGATTATACATGAGATTGACTACAGATGCGTTGCTACCTCTGAGGTCAAAGATGTACACCTCGTGAGTTAAGTAGGTGTAGTAACCCGTCCGTTCAAAAACGCAAACACACGGGGTGGCGGTGGAATCTTGTTCGAATTCAGTGGTGTAACCGTCAAATCCCATGGAAAAAATATTTGATAGACCCCTACCAATTTTTATATATTTTAATCTTATGTCACGATGTTTGGACTAATTTCCGAAACTACCTTTATTGATTGGATTGTTTTTAATGAAATTTCGCACAGTTTTGAACTGCCACAGATGACAACTTTGTACAACTTAAAATATAGGTTATATTTTATTTCGATTAATGTCGTTTTTTTATTTCAACTTGAAAATTATCGTAGGACAACGTCTGATAGGTCAGCTCGTATAATATATACCTAATAAGCCCGACTTGACATATCTAGTATTTTTTACGAATTGCTGAAGCACGCGAAAAAATATAGCACATACTTAGATTTAGAAGAATTTGTAGGTAGTATTTTATCTCATTAATCTGAAAAGTCTCCTGACCTCTAGCGAGCTATATCCAGTACACTACCGTCAAACACTAATGATTACTCTTTAAAAGTCTAAAACGTTATTCTTTAAAGAACCAGAGAATAACTAGCGTGCTTGGCATTTAACTCTACAATACGTTTATACCTAAACACCTGGCTGTGTCGTGAGTTGTTTTTTCTGTGTTCATTTAGTATGATAGTTAAATTGTAACAAAAGTTGGATTAGCGGTATAAAAAAGCAGAAAAAACAATACACAAAAGAAACGATATAATTAACGTCAATATCTAAGTCAGTGCCGTTAACGTGTCTGTTCGTATATCGCGCCTACACTGTATGCCTTGGACGCGTATGCGAGTTTCTATACAATTTGCTACGGCTAGTGCCGGCGACGCGTCTATTGTTTAGGACTGAAAGTAACGAATCTATTACAGGGAGCCGCCGACGCCTTAGTTTATTGTATTGTTTCGTATTGATACTATGTAGATATTTAATCAATTATTTACTAGTAGATGCATTGCTTTAGCCCGTTTTATTGCCCGTTTACTATTGAATTAATTTTAACCGAAATTTTAATAAATTTCTATATGTTTATTCACGCCGAGCCCGAGCAGGCGAGTCGAGGGGTGTTGGGTGTCGAATGGGCACATGGAATGTGCGTGGTGGTGGACGAGAAGATGAATGAATTGGCAAGTATGTCAGAACCGTGCCATTTGGCACTCAATACTCTCTGCCTACCCCGTTAGGGATTTGGCGTGAAGATGT
>DWNR01002443.1:0-13062 GCA_018250455.1 Polygonus leo
ATTTTAAATGATTATTTTTGTCCGAATTTATGAATTTTTAAGACTTTTAAGACATTTACGGAGCTAAAAAGATGTCTGCACTGTACAGCGGTCCGAGGGGAAGGGGAGGAAATGAACTAATGTGGGCTCCTCTGGCATAAACATTCATACATACATATACATATGTACAAACATGTGTACATACATACATATATAATATATATGTATGTACATGTACATATATATGTATGTATGTAGTACATAGTATATATATTATATATACACGCTAAGGGTGTGGATGTTATTAACCCACTCACACACCCTTCGCGCTAAAATACTACTACAAATATCTTCGCACAAAAAACACGGACAATAGAAGCCGAGCAATAGAAGAAATAATAAACCGGACAATGGCTTGCGTTTCAATCATTGGTAATCTTCCAGACACCAATAAGCCATCGACTTACCGGTAATCGAATTACCGGAGCATACAGTATCCGGCCGTTTTGGTTAAACAGAGTTCGGTATCATTCGATTTTAGATTTGCGCTTGAGACCGAATTGGGAGTTGGGGCTTTGCCAAATTTCCGTGACAGATACGCGCTACGCTCGTAGTAAAGTTCACTCGGTCTGCGGCGGTAAAAATTTATATACGGTTCCAGGGCCATTGAAATGCAAACGTAGATAGGAGACAATAAAATTAGAGAAATAGGACGGACGTTTTGTAACATTTTGTTGCGGCTACGTATTGGTGGAACAAATATATTTTATTTGGTTTTTGAATTTGGCGCTCATTCCGAAAATGTAAACAGAGATGCGATAGTAAATTCCTCCGTGAAGTGAATTTATTGTGTTTTGGTTTTGGAGAAGCGTAGTTGCTGGCTATACTTACACACGAGGCGGACATCTTAGCCCTGAGGGTAGCAATGCACTCGTATCACTTCAGGTAGGATTCAATTGTCCTTGGGGTTGATTACAAATGTATATGGGCGGCTGTAACCACTTATCATCAGATGGACTGCATGCTCGTTTGCTGCTTATATACAATACAAAATGGATTAGTGAAACAAAACAGTTGACGGTCAGATGTTCCATGGATCCATATTTTCAATTTAAGTAAATTAGTGTAAAATTCATTAACATGATGGAATGCTGTCCCCGGAAATGACGTCGATACGTCTAACAGCGTAACGCCATTCCATTTGCTCCGATCTATCGCAACTTTGAACCATGTCTGAAATGTCATTTAAATATTGTCATATATTCAATCCTTTCCTTTAGGAAAGCCTTTTACCAAAAAGTGACGTATATCCCATCCCGTCCCCATATCCCATCCCATCCCTTGTGGTATGTTAAACACTAATGGTTGGATTTTATCCACAGTTTTATGTGCCTTTAGCTCTGTATCCCCACCACCAATAGAATATCTCTCACCATCTCCTCAATTTCGAAGAGGGAATAAAAAAAAATCTCTAAAAGTTTTGTTACGAAAAGTTAAACCAAAAAAAGTTACGACAATATTTTATTCGTGTAATAAAGCTGACTTTAGTTCTAAGCTTAATTTATCGATCCTAATTGTGTTCTATAAAAAAAACAAACTAATTTATGTAAAAGTGCTTTCTTGTCCCTTACACTCCATTTAATTTAAGCAAACGAGTGTCAGAGCTCGTAAGGCATGACGAAGCGCCGCCTTCGGCCGTCACGTTGTCACGCTGAGCGGCGGAGCGCATCCATCACAACTTCGAGCTGAGTCGAAAGTATTAATAAACGAAATTTAGCTCAATCTGCTTAAATATTGAGAACAGCGCAAAATACGTCATCTTTGTAAGTGCCTTTCTGCAGTCTGCCTTAGAGCATTACAGTTTACCGATATTCCGAATTTTTCGTGAATTACTGAGAGAACTATTAAAATTATAAAAACAATAAACATTATCTAGTACATAATTACGTACGTTGCTTACTAAATTACTTTGATTTTTGTTTTTTTTTAGAGTAAACAATAAGAAACAATGAATTACGTTCATTTTAGTATGATCAGCTTTACTACACATAACGTTACTACGTTATGTGTAGTAATTCATTGTTTCTTATTGTTTACTCTAAAAAAAAACAAAAATCAAAGTAATTTATATACATGTGCGTACTTGTGCCGTATAACCTATTTAATTTAAGCAAACGCGTGTCTGAGCTCGTAAGGCATGACGAAGTCCCGCCTCCGGCCGTCACGTTGTCACGCTGAGCGGCGGAGCGCGTATCACGATCCATTTGTTGCGATCCATCACAACTTCGAGCTGAGTCCAGCGTATTACTAAACGAAATTTACTTTAATTTTTTGTTTAAAGTTCAGTACAAAATATGTGTCTGTATTAGTAGTCCACGACAAAAAAGGATATTTTTACACTTTCTAAATATTGGCATCACGTAATACAATTTACACTCCATTTTTTTTAATTACTGAGTCAACTATACAAAACATAGAATATACATTAGTGTATATAATAATATGAACTTAGTTATTTATATAATTTTCTGAACATAATGCTCGAAATTCGTATAAGTAGATCAAAATGAGCATGTGTAATGTTAAGTATATGTACGAGAACATAACAATATTGATGAACACTTGTATAAAATGATGTCTTTCACAAGTAAATATACCGTAGTCCCTTATATTCGCTTTTATTTAAGCACACGCGTGTACGTCGCTTACGTACTTAGGTTACTTACGTATTTACGTACGCTTTAGCTTGTCTACTTATTTTTAAGAACAGTATAAAATATGTAATTATGTTAGTGCATGACAAAAACTGCGATATGTGTTACACGGCCCGATATATCTACTAAAAATAATGCAATTAAGTGAGTTTTTTGGCGAGCTACTTTTTATTTTTTACTGAGAAAACTATTTTAGCCATGAAATAAAAAAAAATGCAAGTTGAATAAAAGCTTGTGATAGTAGTATTAGAATATAGACTTTAATTTTAGCATATGCAAGAATACATGTATCTTGCTGAAAGTTACAATCGAAATTGGTATAAGTAGATAATAATGTGCGAGCACATTATGCCCGAGACCTACTCCCTATTATTTTAATTAATTTAAGTAAACGAGTGACACATTTTGTGGTGAAGCACCGCCTCCAGCCGTCACGTTGTCACGCTGAGCTTCGGAGCGCGTATCATGATTCATTTGTCCATTTGCGATCCATTTTCAATCCATCAAAAGTTCAGCTAGTTTGAGTATATATCATAAAATTGTGTATAATTTTGACCTGTTATTATCAAACCCCAAAACAGCAGAGTTCAATGCGGATATTGTTGTTACATTTTTGAGGCGAAATTATTCTTGGAAAGAATATTATATTTTCTTGTAATCCTTCCTTATTTTATCTTTTATCCTCCTCAAGGGTCTACCCACGTGTAACTCTTGCGTGGATTTGAAAGAAAACAGAGAATGTATTATGTATTTCAGTGTCGTGAAAATATTAGCAGTCGTTTATTAATATGGCCATCCATCTATCCATCATCTCTCGACTCACTGGTGTAGACGAATGTTCCCTAACGGTTGCCAGTGTCACGAGTGATGCGATCGGCTTATCACTTTAGTCACTGTAAAATAGTTCCTGGTATTTTAAGGGCAATCTACCTTCATAATTAGGGGCTAAGGTTTGTGTTATTCTAGTGACTAAATTATTGAAGCATACTATAAATCAATCTCGAATAAATGTGATTTTAGATATACTATTCGAAATTCATTACACTTTGAATATTTTGACTATTTACAAGTTGATTGCTTCGAAACTTATTAGTATTTTCTAAACTGATGGAGTATTTTTTTTAATATAATACACGATAATAATTACACGAGTTCTACGTATACAAAATAATGTTTATTTTTTACATGAGATATAAAAAGTTATTGAGTTATAAAAATAATAATAATGCGATCAAGTCATGGTGCTTGTCTATCACGATGTCACGCCGAGAAGCGGTGCCCTCATTACGAGTGATTTACAATGATCAATCACCGCTGTGAGCCGAATACTGCGAAATAAGCCTATATCGCATTTTTATTGAAGTAACGAAGTATTCTAACGGAATACTAAGAACTTCTTAACGGAGGATCATGAGGGAGTCTTTTTTTAACCTTCTTACTTGTTAAATGAATATTGTATTATTTTTGACCTAAGGGATATCAAAAATGTTTTCGATTACAAAAATATTGTATAAATTCGATGGTGCTTGTCTATCACGTTGTCACGCCGAGAAGCGGTGCCCTCATTATGAGTGATTTACAACGATCAATCACCACCGCGTGCCGAGTACTGCGAAGCAAGCCTACATCGCATTTTGTTATTGAAGCAAACGGTTATGTTTAGTTTGTTAATAGGTAAATGAAGTATTCTGACGAATATAACTATTTTGGTATGTAGTGGAAGTATTCGGTGGAATATTACTAGTTACTTTTATACTGAGATATTTTGGGGTACATTATTTTAATACCCATAAAAAAATTATCAGGCTAAATCAAAAAAGAAAACGTTCGTTACATGAGTTCAACTAGCACTTGTCCAATATATTAAAATAGAAATTACCGAGCGAGTTTGTAGTCTGTCTGATGGTAAACGGTCATTTACTACAACCAATAATAATTGCGTAACTGCTTTAGAATACTAAGAACCTCTTTATGGAATAATTTGTGGGTGGATTTTTTACTTCCCAGACTTCTTGCTAAAAGTATGTTGTGTTATTTTTACGTATTTCAACAATTAACAACAACGTATTTCAATTTACGTAGTTATTTTCACATATTTTTTAAGTATTTCAACACTCTTATGGTTTTAAACAATCAACAAAGTTACGGAAATATTACAGTTAATGTGATCAAATCATAGTGCTTGTCTTTCACGTTGTAGCGACGAGAAGTGATTTACAACGATCAATCACCGTCGCTTATTGCGAAGCAAGCCTACATCGCATTTTGTTATTGAAGCAAACGATTATGTTTAATTTGTTAAATGAAGTATTTTGACGAATATTAGTTAGTTTTTGTTAAATAGTTATTAACTATTCAGCTAATGCAATAAAGTTAAGTTGTTTAAGTCGCAGTAATTGCGCAGGATTCTGATTCTGACTGGTACTTTTTGTTGTAGATTGGTTTATTTGAGAAGTGTGTATGTGGTGTACTCGTATATGTGGGGCTTTACACACTTGACGAATATCTTAGTCCTTGGGGGTAATAACGCATCTGTAGTCAATATTTCTAATTGTAGATTCAGTTACAACTTTATTAACAGAATAAGTATTATAAAACATATTTTTCTTTGGAATAAAATATCTTATTTCAATTAACATATATTTAAATTAGATTTCCATGTATTTTGTTATATTAAATGCGTATTCATACTTTATATCGTTTTATAAATCGCTCATTGTATTATTTTGTGATATATAAAACAATAAAACAGATCAGCTCAGTATATTCAATCAACCAAACAATAGGGAAAAAAGTCAAAGAAGCAAGCCGCTTAATCTTCGTATTTTAGCTCATTAAAACTTGAAGACCATTTACATACATCATTTTATTATTTATCTTTTTTTATCGAATGAAGGTAGCAAATGAGCATGCAGTCCATCCGATGGTAAGTGGTCACTGCCGCCTATGGACATCAATAATCATACCCAATTACAATTGAATCATACCTGAATTTGATTACAGATGCGTTGCTACCCCTGAGGACTAAAATGTTCGCCTCGTATATAAGTATAGCCGGCAACCACGCCTCTTCCACCAAACCGAAACACAACAATTGCTTCACGGAGGATTATGAGGGTGGCGGTAGTACCTCCCCGGGCGAACTAAATGAGTTCTATCACCTGGTAAATTATCTCTTCCATTCTTACCTAATCTGTCATGAAAGTTTACAAAACACCCATCATTGTTTGTTTCGGGATACTCAGGGGTATTCTTCTTGGAAGTTTCAATAAGTAATGGGATTTTTTATTCAATTTGCTTAACTCACCCGTTTAGGGGAAGTTTGGGTTGCGTTTCATGCTTAATAGCTCAAGCGGGAAAATAAATTTTGGATACAAAACACTTTAATAATCTCTTTTTGGCTTACGGAGCTATAAATATGACAGATTTCTTCCCATTTATCGTTTCTAAAAATCACTATCTCAAATATTATTGCAAAAACAAAATTTAAGCATTAAGGTGACATAATTACGAAGAGAATATATTGCCATATTCAGTAACACCAGCTTAATGATAATGAAATAAGTATAAACATCACAACATCACGATCGGGTTGCAAATAGTAATAAGGCTTATATTTTTTGCTTTTAAAATAACTTTCGATATTTTTGTGCAACAGAATGATACTAAAATTTTTACCTTAGACTCCTGAACCAATTATTTTATAATACCTACTTTTATATACTGGAATGACCCATACTTTGTTATATAATTACTTCAATGACTGGTCACGTTATCATATAACTCAAATCACACGAGAGTCCATTTGGACATTCATATATCTCAGGAAGTGGCAATTTTATTAGTCTTCTAAGCCTTAGAACGCCACAATTGTCTGGGACTTCGCCTTGGTCCATTGGCCAAAGTGCTCTCAGAGGAAATGACATACTCAAGATTTCACATCTGAAAACCTGGTTACGTAATCATTCAATGCTAAGAATGTTATCTAGATATTGTAATTATCATTTAGAAACGACATAAAAAGGAGTAAGGTAGGTAAACAAATTTATGTATATTTGCATGCTCACTTTTTTTTGATTTACCAAAAAAACGTAGATAGATGAGCCCCCCTAGATTGATGAGCAAAGTGGCGCGGTGATTGGTAGCTAGAACCCATCTAATTATTTTTTAACTTCATTTACAATATCATACATTTTAATAAAATTGGTTAACTTAAGAAACGATAATTATTTTTATATTTGACTTATTTTGATAAGACCAAAAAATAAATCATAACTTTGGAATATTTTATTAAAATATAAAATTGAAGTAAAATTCCACCAAAAATTTCTTTTCAAATAGGTATGACGTCCGTTATTAAGTCTTTAAATCATGCAGAATTCTATCACCTTATAAGTGAGCTATTGATTAGTATAATTTTAAGTTGTTTTAAGACAAATACTTTGGAGTTTTAAACCTAACCAAACTAAAGCTCATCTCTTGGCTACCTTGATAGTTTTATCTGTATCAAAAAAGACCATAAGAATTAGAATTTTCATAAAAACATGACAAAATAGAATCATTTTTTTTTATTAGGAATACAAATTAATAGTAACGTAAATTCCACCCCCCGCATATCGAAAAATATTTATATATATTTGACCTCGACTAAAAATAAGAAAGTCGACTTTATAAAGTGCCTACTTTCGAGCAAAAATGTAAATAATAATGTACAATATTTAGTATTAATTTGTGTCAATCGTCAAAATAAAAGTGCGTTATTTTATTACGTCGTTTCTATATATTAATTTTAATATCACATGTTTTTTTCTGTTTCTGCCGTTGCAAAAGGACGAATGAACCCATTCATTCTTACTGTCATTTATACCATACTTTACTTACTTACATTATTATTATATTTAATTATTTTTATATATCGAGAAGTACAGAGTGTGGTATGATACCAACTCTAACACCTTCGTTTTCGTACCTTAAATATAGACATTAACTATCGATTTAAAGGCGCAAAGGAGTAGCTGGGGTAGCTAATTTACTAGTGCCCATTAATGTGTAAATGCTCTCCCGGGTGGAAATTGATGGCCCCGTACGAGCTATCAATCAAGATTTGCAACCAAAACTTCCTCTAACTCGGATAAGCGAAGTAAATTGAATAAAAACACCCATTAAAGAGAGTTGAACAATCCCTCCGGGTGTTCGTAAATTAATAAAGATTTAACTTTACAATACTGTGTTTTAATCTGTTATGTGTGCCTAGAATTAGACGTTTCGCGCGGAATGTCCGGGTTCGAATAGCAGATAAAGAAGATGGTTGAATATTAACAAAGTGTGTATTATTATGGCAGCAATATGGCAGAAAATGTTAAAAACAAAAAAGTTATTTAGTAAACTAATGTAATGTATAAAAAAATATAAAGGTTAAGCGCGTACAGATAGCTAATAGGAAATATAAAATAGCTCAGACTACATATTAAATAACGGATTTAAATATTCTACACAAGTTGTGCCCGCGGCTTTGCCCGCTACCCCTCCTTTTAGGGGTTGAATTTTTATAACCTAAAACCTAGCCGGAGGTCTTCTTGACAGATGAGTCAAGTTTGCATCAAAATCCGTTCAGCCGTT
The DNA here is from genome assembly GCA_018250455.1 of Polygonus leo. Lineage (NCBI taxonomy): Eukaryota > Metazoa > Arthropoda > Insecta > Lepidoptera > Hesperiidae > Polygonus > Polygonus leo. The sequence continues at coordinate 8,313 of DWNR01002443.1, forward strand.
TTTACGTGATGCGCGGTCAAATAAACAAACAAACAGATAAACAGACAAAAAATCTAAAAACTGTTGAAACGTGTTCTGTTATCGATTCTAAGTATCCCCAGGCAATTATTTGTCGAATATCTTCAATGTACAGACTTTCGAACCTCTTTAGCTTTATTATATGTATGTATAGATAGATAGATTTACTTTCCATTACTTAACTTCATCTACAACATAACTTCATCTAGAACTTGTAAGATAGTATCCATAATTTATCAACTTATTAACATAGATTATGTTTCTTTCCGTAAATGACGTGCAAAGTTATTCACCTTCGTTCAAGTGGATAAAATTATTTATAATGATCAAATAGATACTCTTTGTCTTCCATGTTGTCTTCTCATGGTCATCATGACGTCACTGAAATCATTATCTATGATTATATACATATATAATAATTATGTTATTCGCACGATCAAAAATGCACAGTCAAGACTTGGTTCGGCCTTCACAGATTTCAATGTCTTGTTTGAAACAATTGTCTTCAAATTTACTGCAAGAAATATGAAGGGTTGATAATTTCATGTTGTCTATAATCGAACCTTTGTGGGGTAGTTTGTTTGCCCGAGGTTGATCCCAATTTTTTATATCTTCTAAAAATGAAGATGAATCTTCACTTTAATAATATAGTCATACCAAGCCTTAACCATAATACATTAGCTTAAAATGTAGGAATAGATTTTTTTTTATCAAATAACATTATCAAACGAGCATTCAGTCCATAATATGTTGAATAGTCACTGCACCCCGTAGATATTTGCAAATAATTCCAAGTAAGATTGACTCTTACCTGAGATCAGACTACAGATGCGTTGTTACCAATGTGACTAAGTTGTTCGTCTAACGTGAAGTGCAGCTGAAAGCCACGAGCAATACTGATTTAAGGAGATTATGAGGGTGGCGGTATAATACCAATTTACAGGAACAACGTTCTTTTATCATTGTTGCCTTCATAAATGCAACCAATGTAGACGAGCCATACGAAGCCAAATAAGCAATTAATTAAATCATTGATTTATTCGACGTGATGGCCGCTAATAAAATTGATCGCTCATAAATCCAATAATTGGCGGCGTATCAGTTTGAGGTTAATGGAGGTCGCTATTTATTGTTTGGCACGAATAAAGTAGTCTGCCCCTCAAAATATGGCAGCTGCCAATTTACCTAATGTGCTGAAATTCTATTCATTGTCTGTCGCATAGGCTTTTGGTGACATAGTGTAATGTCTTCGTAAGAAGACACCAACTAATCATTATTCGTCATCAATTAATTAGGGCTAAGGATTGGGAGGGAGGGTTTCCGAAAAATGTTATTTCTGTGACGTAAATTATGGATGGAAATTCGTAGAGCTGTTTGTCTTTCGCCTGCATCGACTTCAGCGCTACGCGTATCGTGCTCACTTCAGATTGAGTTTGAAGAGTGCAATGTGGCAGACACAGTTCACAAGGTGATCTAATTTAATCCTCTGGATCCAATCAATTGCACCATGATCAATTGGACCAAATGCAATGCATGGTCGACATCAGGCTAATACTATTTGGAGTTTATTACGCTGTAGCGTGTAGTAGCTGGGCGTGGGCTGGGTAGTAGGATCCTATCCACTTATTATAAGGAGAACTACATGATCGTTTATTACCATCGACCTGCAGAGATCGTGTATCACATATATTATGACATTTATATAATTATACATTTAATTGTTTGTAGTAGGGATATTAAATCGCGGGTGTCCGTTTCGTATCAATCGAACGACAAAAATTAAATGATTTAAAAGATTTTTTTTAATAATTGTAGACTGGATTCTGCCAGGTTACCACCTGTACTCGGAAACGGAACTTATGTAATTCGACCGGGGGCCATCGCCACCCTCATAATCCTCTATGAAGCAATTTATTGTGTTTCTTGTAAGAATATCTTTAGTCCTGAAGGGTAGCAATGTATCTGTGGTCAAACTTAAGTACGATTTAATCGTACTCGGGGATGATCACTAATGTCTGTGGGCGGCAGTGACCACTTACCATCAGGTGGACTGCATGTTCGTTTGCTACCTATACACGATTAAAAAAATGTGATTTTAGACAATATGTTTGAGGTCTACTCTCTGACTATGAGGTTTAGTAATAAAAGTTAGGACTTATGACGTTTGGAGCTTGGTGGTACATAAAATCTATAAACCTCACAGCGATATAATTTCGTCGTCAAGGAGTTAGGTACACTAGACAAGCGTCAGGTCAAGGCTACCATATTATTACAGGGATCGGATTTGTTTACTGTATCGAATTTCAGTTCGTCCAGTCAAGTGGAAGTTTATTATATAGCATGCAAATGAAATTGCTATTTCGTGAGTGGGCATACAGATTATCATCAAATATAGTTAAGAAGACCAAGAACCCCTCGCAATCTAAACCGTTTTTCATTTAGAACGGAAGCTTTCGAGTTTACCATATCTCAGCTAAACACACAGGTATATAAAAATCACACATATTTCAAAATAAACAATACAGTAGCTTCTCTCCGCGGCTTTTATTACATAATTCTGTTATACATTTTGAATTCATACTTTTTTTTCAACAAGAACAGTATTTTTTTTTCTAGATTAAAAGGTACCATGTCCTTTTCTGTACGTCTGACAATTTGTGTTTACATTATTTTATGATGAAGATGATGATGATGATCGACGAAGTAGTTAAGGCATTAAATCATAACAAAGAAACTCACATTAACGCTTTTTAATATTAGTTAGGATGTAATGACGTTAAAATATTCTGTCTGGTTTTTTACAACTTGCAAATTTAGTCCTCATCAAACAGTTTTTATCTTAATAATGGGTACGAAAAATGCAATAAAGTCGCTACATTTTTATGAAGTTTCAAGGCAAACTACTGAAGTGGTTTCAAAGTGTCCTTGTTTTAACATATTCAAGATGTGCCTAGTTAGAATGTAACTTTGGAGACATGTAATTTATATTCTTATTGAAGTAACTTTTCCGTTCTAAGTTGTTATTCGTTCAAGTTTCGTGTAGTTTGTTTTTTGGGTTGAAAAGGCAAATTTATTTTATTTATTACTACAGAGTACAAATAAGATGATTTATTTTGTTTTCCGTCCAATAGAAATATTTTTATTAGAAAAAATAAAACTCGTCTAAGAACATTAGAATCATTTTTTGTCATTTTACTGATTTATGAATCAACTTAATAACTGTTGCTAATATTTGTTGCGTCGATAATATTAAAACCCCGCTAATGGAGAGGGGGGCAATTCTATGGGCACACATGGCTTGTTTTCCACACAGAGAAATACCTACATATGGACCATCAAAATGTACAAAATATAGTTAGTAATAAAACGCAACGTAGTCAAGTGTTTTAGCATTTTTGTGGTTAGGTTAAACAAAAAAGTTTTACTAAAGACCTCCAAAATATCATGCATTGATGTGCACATTTTCTACACAAAACAGACAATGTCAAATCTCCCCTCATAAATGACAGCGATAGAGGGTATGTCGTGAAACCCACAAACCACCGCCATAAACAATTAAATGCTGTCTGGACCCTTTGTTTTTATCGGCTGGGGGCTATATTTAGACGTCTGCGACTGCGACAAATGGGGCGTCTTAAATAGCTTATTATGTTTTTGGGGGTTTCTTTAAAAATCGACAAGTGCAACGTGAAAACGGGTGAAAGGGGTTCCGACCGATAAGTATGTTATTTACAGTGTTTCTTTACTTTTGGTGATTTAAATTTATTCTAAACACGGGTTAAATTTATTTAAAAACAAATGTATGAACAAAAACAAACAAATTATTAAAAATTGTAGTACAAAATTTGATTGTAGTACTAAGCTATTTTATACCAAACTTCTTATAAATTTTAATTTTATCTGCTATAAGTATTTTTGAGCATTTTCAAAAATTTAGTCACAGTATTTTTTCGGAAATAAAAAATAAACAAAACGGCACTTTTCACGTCAAAACCAATTGCAATTAGAACAATTCACAAAATAAATTTTACAAAGGATGGGGTCAAGGATTTTTGTAAAATTTACCTTTTGGTTCCGTAGAAAGGCAATAAAAATAATACATTATTCATGGGCATGTGTACATAACGTAGTTTTGAATTATTTGTGAATATCCAACATAATAATAATATGCCAGAATTAAATTGATAATTAAAAGCAATAACATTACGAAGAATAAGTAATAACAAAACGAGGAAACTGATTGGTAGTCATAAATAGTAAGTCGTAATTATAATGTATAACTAATTTATATATACATATATTAATACCAAGTTTATGTTTAAATTGTTTGTAAACAAACATTATTTGTCCATTCCAATATGGACATGTTGTGTACAATAATAACAGCAGTAGGTAATTAGTTCTTTACTACGGAGTTAACTAAGTAAGTAAGTCTTATTCATAATTAGGTGTCCAAAATGTAAATAAAGGGGTTGACCTAGTAATAAAATAGGTTACTAATGGTAGATTTCTATTTTTGAGAATAAAAATCTAATGAGACTCTATTAAAATAATAAATTAAATACATTAAGCTGAATTTAAATTTTTAATACACATTTTGACTTAATTTCGCTTCATACACTAATAATAATAAATGACAAGATTTATGGTAGAAGTTTAAATTTGATAATGGTAACACAATCGGGATTCGAAACATTTTTCGTGTTACCTTTTTGACGTGTCGTAGCTGTAA
>DWNR01002444.1:0-13062 GCA_018250455.1 Polygonus leo
AGAAAATTTATCATTACTCACCCATTGTGGCATTTCATGTATGTCGGCAGTTCGGTGGTGGTAGTTGAGCACAACAACAGTGAGCACCACTGATGAAGCCACCATAAACATGATGCAATTGAAGTAAGTTCCTGTCATACAGAATTGTAAGCTGTATATTATTCACAGATTTCACATAAAGTCTAAGATTTATGAATATAAAAAATAAATAATATTATAATTTTACTATTTATAGTCTTTTAAATTTCGAATTCAATATTATCAGTTACATTGTAATATTTTTAAATCAAGCATTAAATAAATACTCAAAAAGGAGGTAAAAATAAATATTAAAATTAGTTTAAGGAGAAAATTAAGTACTATACATGAACAGCATTTAATTATTTTATGCAATATATTACAAAAATAGCCCATTAATATCAAATAAACACGTATTCATTAGCTACAGTCAAGCATCATTTTAAACTATTCAACATGCATTACACGAGCAAATAAAAATAAGGTTATATCTACAGACAACATGTAATATAAGTAAAATAATGATACGAAAATATTTTACAAATTCATATCAACAAAAAGTACATTTATGAAGTAAACAAAATTGGTTGCTAAATTGTAGGAAATTAAAAAAAATAATTAAGCTATAAATTATTTACAAAAGACAAGAGTATTTTAAAAGATACTAAAGGACATCTTTTCATTTTAAAATAGTTTACTAAAGTGTAGTTGAGTTTGAGTAAAAAGCTTTAAAGTGTGTTGTTAAGGGTACATCCAATATTGACAAAGGAACTACAAGTTTTAATGGGCGAATATTTCTCATAGCAGAGACGATATTAAATTCCTTTGACAATATTGTAACATGTTTAATAGTAGATGATTTTAAAGAGACAGACCAAACAAAGTTGCGAGATCCAATGTTCACGAGATACTTGGAGGCTGGACTCCCACTACCCGCATTCACTTTGTTGATTTATATCGCCCTTCAACTTTACAATCTGCTTAGTCAACTACAAGCAATGGCATTCTAATTTAAGACATTATTAACGAAATTTTAATTAGGAGAGTTGTGCATTTATATTATGTTTTTAATTTAGCAGAGAAAGACATGCTATTCAAAGTCTGACGTCAGCAACCACGAAATGGACATTATAATCAGAATGGTAATAGTAAAAAAATGAACTTATGTTCAAGAACATAATGAAATAATTACGAATGGACAAAGATGGGAATAATGACGTCAATTTATTTTAATACATTACAAGAAGATAAAAGTAATACAACTTCGAAATTCGAAATCTTAGGAGATCACTAATCTTTCATAGAGCGCTTTTAGTGCAAAATCGGTTGTGTGTTGACAGAACTGACAAAACTACTGTCAAAGCGAAAATTAGTTTCATAGATGTTAGGAATCTAAAATGCAAGTTAGAAGAAGAGAAAAATTAAGGAACTATTTTTTTGTTCAATTTCATAATTATTTAAGCAACAGCTGTTCTATTTAGATCTTTGTTAAGTTTGTGTTTCAAGAATGAGCGTAGGAATATTACTAAATCAATTGTGATTCAAACACTTCAAGATTTTTATATTCCTCATGACCCATTCTTCAACTGGCAAAATTTGAAATTGTCTATTCATAGCACAAAACTTTTTAGTCTTTCATATTATTGTTTCGTTTAGAAAACTGAAAGCAAACTCGATTTTCTCACCTATCAGGGGAATTGCCTCTGAGGTTTTAGTGATAACGTGACCCACCAATAGAGAGAAAACTGTTTGCGACAGAAGAATTGTAACACCTGGAAAGATTAATATAAATACTATGAAAATTTTGTGTTCTATTCAAACGATCATCTGAAGTAACTTCGCTTGTTCCATCCAGATAAACCTCCCTATTGCTTTCATTGTTAGATTTCATTTCCTGTTTGTGTGCTGAGTTGGTAGCTGGGGCTCAAGTAAAATCATAAACAAAACAAAATGAAGTATTCATGCAGACGCTATTTTAGAGAAGATTATTTTAAAAGAGTTTATTTATCTCGGTTGATATTTTAATATTTGTTTTAGGATCACTCATTGTTATCGTAAATGAGCATATTTAATCACACCACCCTCCAAGTATCCGAGAAACCTCGGCGGTTGTTCGCTTCAATTAATGTTAGAATACATTACGAAACACCAAAAATACATAAAATAAATAAAACATGGAATCGATTGCGTGAAAGAGTGACTTTACAATACGAAATCATAATAAGTGGTCCAATAGCTTTGAAAAAAAATAAAGCAACTTACCTTCATCGATCCTTAGACCATCACTTGTACAGATTTTCACATGCCATGCTATTTGTAATTCAAAATTTAATCTATACGCAGTTCAAATTATTCACAGAGGCCGTATAACTCCGCATACTTTCAAATTTAAGATATTTCTAGATTAAAATCCTTATATTAAATATTGTGTGTCTTTAAATGTAAGTATTGTATGTTAACTTAAATTTGACGGCGTTTGCGTATGGGGCCTGAAGTATTCAATAATACAAAAATATAAAGTAACAAAGCATTGACAAATAATCACGTAATCGATTCCAAGATTGTTGTTACGTTAGTTACTATAAAATTAATGGTTTTGTCGAATTTAAATCAAAACACGACAGTTATATTAGAAGCTTAAGCTCTGTAACAATATCTATAAGAATCGGACGTGTTTATAATTGATACAGAAACATAAACAACATCAATGGTTACATTTTATTTAACTGTACATAATTTACTCCTTGTAATGTTTTAAAATAAGGAATTTAGTTTTATTTAAATGAACAAAAATGAAAGTTTTCAAAATAGGATAAGCCATAAATACGAAGAACAAACCAAAAAAGATAGATTGAAGATGAAAAAGAAACGGGAAGTGGGTCGGATTCAAAAAAGGGAGTGAGGCGTGGATAGTGTACCTAACAGGGGAATTGCGTCGGAGACCTGCGGCAGGGTCTCTGCAACCAGGTTGAGGAACACCGTCAGCGAGAGAAGAATAGTGACTCCTGAAATCAAACACATCGTTAACCCTTACTTACGCAATCGTGCGGCAACACCAGAAGGCTGCAGATAATATGGTAACACAACTCCCCAAACAGATGTAAATGTTGAATTCATTCATGGTTTTTGTGTTATTTACCTGTTAGTCGTTTACCTGTATTATGATGATGACAACGCTGTATCTAAACATAAAATATGGTGTTTCAACGTAAAAACATAATAAACTAAACAGTCTAAACGTAAATGATGTGCTAAATACTTACCAATATCGAACAGCTGAGATTTGGAACAGGTATGCTAACATAATAATAATAATAATAACACCTTATACACTAGTAGCCCCACACTAGAATTCCCTGTATCGTATGTGTCACACACACACAAGACATATTATGCACAAACACCCAGACCCAGAACAGAAATCCAAATTCATCACAGAAAAATAATGAATAAATATTACTCCATACAGTGACTAGATGACTTAGCTGACCAACTGACCTAACCAAACAATAAGAAATATGTTAACCAAAAATATTTTGCTATGAGCTTCCTTGTAACATGCCAAGTGTAGAAACCAGTGAACGTAATTCTTATTAGTCAGGTTCCAACTGTATGATACCTATGAGAGGGACTGCATCTGACATGGAAGAAATCTATTCGGTGATCAAGTTGAGAAACACTGTCAACGATAACAAAATCGTGATACCTACTAATATCAAATTATGAAAATAGAAAGTCTCAAATATTACCGACTCTTGTAAAGCTTTTGATAGTATTGCACATTTATTTTTACTTAAATATACAAAAAATCACAATTATCAATAATTAGTCCATGTTTTTCTATGTAGATTGTAATATTATTATAACAATGATGGACTCATGCTTAATATAACAATAACATGTTTATAAGTAAACATTACTGTAGTATGCAGAATTTAAAACAAATACTAGATACTTACCCAATGTAAGTTTCTCTCCAGAATCCGGCGGCAATGTGAAACCCAGGAGTGCCATTGAGGATATCAACACGCAAGGCACAATCAGATTGAAGAAATAGTACAATGTCCGCCTTCGTATCATAATTGTGAAGGTCACATCGACGTATGGTTCCGGACAGCAGGCATACGTTATGGTGTTCTTTTTTCCAGGCATGCCTATGAAACACATCAAGAACATTTTTTGGAACAAAAATATTAACAGGCAAACCAGTCGAAAAGAAAGAAGAAAATAATAATATTAACAGCAGGAGATTTTACAGCAGGAGATTTGTAATTAGACTTACCTATTAAGTACCACTCTCCGTTTGTAATGAAGTCTGACAAGTCACCCCCATTTTCGTCCTTGAGCACCAGATCCAACTGTCAGGGCAAATCGATTAGATCTAAAGTTTGCCGCCGAGCTCTAAAGATATCTATCTACTGGGTGGTTTAACTTATCTTGATAAGTAAAACAATGAACAAAAGGTTCATTTTGTACATAGTGAAATTCTGTTTTAAATACATTTATTTTGTGTCATAAATTGAATCATTGTTTTTATATCAAGAAAAGTAATTCTATAAATAAAAACCATGCAGGGTGGTTGAAATTATGTCTTCTGCCTTTTAAGAGTTTGGTCTGGAAGCAGATTATTCTACTCGGTCTAAGGGAATCGTGAGAACCATAGTTCTGCGAGGTAAAGGAACTACAATTTTACATGCCCATATTGTAATAATTACAATATATTAGCCGCCATACGGTAATATTTTCAACATGCACGTACCTATTATACGACGAACATTACCAAGATAAAATTTATAATTATTTTCCTGTCTAATTGAATGCAGCAAGCAGGTTTTTTACAATATGACTAGTTTGTAAATAATTATTATACGATAATCACCAAAATTAAATAAAATTATTTAACAAATAGCACACATAGTTAAGTACACAATTATGATACAAACAAAAATAAATGTTACACATACACGTTTTAAAAATAAAATAACAAAAGTAAATTTAAAAAGAAGTTGCTGCAACTATGCAGAATCAAAAGAAATAAATATAAGTACTGGAACGTAAAATGTAACTTCGCAGACAAAATAACATCGAAGCTTTTTGTGAAGCAAAGTATCTACGATGTGCAAAGTCATGCAACTCTACAGTTTATAGTAAAACCCACTGATGACACTTTCAGAAACATCGTCTTGCATCGTAAATTATGAGCTCCAATGGCAGAGACTTGACCTCGTAACGGTGGAGTTAAAGTTTTATAATATAGTAGTATACTCAATTATATATATAGTAGATAGAAAATGAAAGGATCAAAATAATTTGATGAAACGCAAAGTAAAATAAATTTTAATAATGCAAATACGAGTACGAGAAGTCACATTCGTCAACGACTCATTCTTTAATTAGGCTGATTATATAGGAAAAAATGATATAGTTCCCTAAGGTAGACTTTCCGTTATTTATTAATTACAAACAAACTAGAAGACGCACTTAAATGTTTTAGAGCCTTTAGTGTATCGTATAAACTGTTTCAAAACCTTCCATTCACAACGTAATCCCTTTACATGTAACCGACCTCGACTTAACTCTACTGTTCCTTTATACCCTTGAATTCATTTATCAAAATGATTTCTCCTCCATTCAAACACAATTCCAGAACAAAGTAATCCTTTCCTTAATCCGACTTTAACCCTAATGTTCTTATCTCATTCATACCAGATGTTGAATCATGGACGAATCCTAGGGATTTCCGCTAATGTATATTTGAATTGAGGAAAACTAATGCAGTATCTGAAGATGTAGTAGACAAAAATATTCGTCGTCTTTTTTTATCTCACTTTATAGCATTTACAATAATACTTAAAATTGGTCTTCATGACTTTTATCTTTTTATTTATCTTATTTCGTCTATTTGTCCAAAACATCTTCACTAAAAGCATAAAGAGATTTTACAGAAAATAAAAATAGTTCCGTATGGCGGTTAAAATGTATATTTTAGATCATCATGATTAAATTTTGAAAATGTGCTCCGTGAGTGAATATCAATTTGCTCCATGCAAAATAGTACATACAAAACGTTTCGGATAGGTCATATCCCGGTTTCTCACATGGTTCCCTTACATTTTCCTACCATTATACAATCTCTATTCTTTAATTTTTTATAAGAGTATGAAACCTCTTTTGTGAAAATTATCTTCGCCTTTTAAGATTATATAACGAATCAAATAGTGTTAAAAATTCGTTGCTAATACTTAATAGGTACTTACTACCATTACAAGTTTGAAACTTTTAGGTACATTAAGTATCTCAGAACTAGATAGTAGAAAAATTACGGAGCTCAAAAGAGTGGTAGTTGAAAACCTATCAGACTTGTACCTGGTTGCCATCGTAGGACCAGCTACCGAACTTCATGTCACAGTGTTGGTCGTCGAAGGGGAACCACGTGATGTCTATCTTGCATGTGCTCTTGAATATGCCCGGAGGCACGTACAGACAACTGCCGTTGTTTCTGACCACCACGTTCGTCTGGTACGTCCCGTCAAAACCCTCGTCAGCACTATAAAAATAAAGCCCATTACATCACTGCTGGGCAAGGGCCTACCAGTACTCAAAGTCATCAACCCAATCTTATCCAATACGTCTCTATAGCGTTAATATTATTCTAATAAAGATAACATCGCTACGATGCCTACTCATATAATTTCGCTGAAAATCGAATTGACTCGATCACTTGGGATAACATAAAACCTATCTTATCTTACCTTATCTCGACTCAAAATAACAAATTGGCTTTATTGGAGTTCGAAAACTTCAATATTGTTAAGGCGAGGACGGTTATTTTTATTCGCTGGTTCATCATTAATCTACATAAAAATAACAGCATTGAATTTTGTAACGTGGTATCTTAAACACGTAAGGTAAAACAATTTATCTATCAGAGTAATATGATATAACTAAGCTACATTGTACCGAAATTCATTTATCTCTGTAAAAAATACATTTTTATTAGCATTTCGGGACTAAGAAACATTACGATAAGATATGAAGTGTTTACATCTATAAATAAAGATTGAATACCGTTTGTAGGAATTTCAGAAAATATTAATATTTATTGAACTATATTATCAGTATAATATAAATAACGAAAGAGAAGCAATTTACGTCACAATGCTTCGAGGCCTGAAAGGAATAGCTAAACAAATTACATTAATGAATCCCCAACGAATAAATAAAATAAATCCGCTGATTCAAATAAAGTCCTCGTAAATTGTAAATAGACTCCTTAAAGCTTTTTTAAACGAAATGAAAAGGCCTTTTAAATTTCATTACGTGAAATGTTTTAGATATCTAATAATAAGAACTTCATAATTTAAAAAGTTTAACGATTACCTTCTCTCAAGTCAATACGTGAAAGTTATTTAATGTGGATTTATTTATAATATGTAATTATTAAAATTAAAAAAGATGTTGTTAATCCGTGTTATTTGTAATAGAAATGTTAAAAATAAAATGCGTATGGAAATAAAAATTTAATCGAAATGAGTACGCCTATTAAGGAAGCTTTGGGAAGTAAAATTATTTACAGATAATTTACATATATTTTATTATAGCTGTGTCAGAAGCGAAAGGAAATTAATAGCGAGTTACGTTTAAAGGTATTTATTTTCAATTTTATAGTGCTTTGGTTTTATCTGGGACGGTTAACAATGCTATGCTGTCATAAATAAAAACATTTACAAATTATTCGTTTTTATCACTGACAGCATCAAAAATCATCCCTTCGCTTGCGTAGATGAAAGACTTCTTTTTTCTAATTGAAAGAAATCTGTTTTTTAATTAAAATAAGCATCTGTCAAGCGGAACGATGATCGTGGTGTCTCAAATCAGCGACTAAAGTGCCATGTACCTTTATTTTATTATTTTCAAGTGTGGCAACAATGAGTAGGAGATCTGGTAATACCTCGCGAACGATTGTTGCTTTTTAAATAAAAATAATAATACTGTAGCGTAAAATAAAATAAAATTTCAAGCACCAATCGTCACATTCGGATTGACCTCCTACTTTGTTGTCACTATATCTGAAATTTTAAGGAGAGTTAAAATAAAATTAAGACTCGTTAGTGTGATGAAAGAATAAAAGGTAATTAAGTATTTAAATTAAATTTTTAGGTGCAAAGAGGTATGTAAAATTTATCTTCATATAGATTAGGATCACTAGATTTGTGAAATAGTCATGTAGACTTACAGTAAATGCGTTTTACTATACAAGTAATACCATACAGAGTACTATTTTAAAAGTGCTTTTTAAATATTTATATTATTCTTTATCATTTATAAAATACTTATCAGTATAATCGTATCGTCTCTACGAGTACTTATCAGTTATAGTAATAAACATTTATACAACAGCACATATTACAATACAACATAACTTAGTTAATAAATACAAAATCTATCAATTACTTATAACCTATGATATACAATATAAACAAGTTTGAGTGAAATGACTAATATTATAAGTACATTCTAAACAATAAATCAACAAAATGATAACAAGAATGAATAATTAGACAACGTATACAAAGTAAACATTTGATCTCAAGATCCTGTAATGCTTGCAAATAATATTAGATATTCTTACGTACTTTGTAATATTAAAATTTATTTCGTTAAACAAAGGTATTCTTATTTCACTAAACATTCAACATGTTTTAGTCTAGACACAAGGTTTTTCGGACGACTTAATAGTCCAAAGATAAGCACCAAATGTTTCAACCCATTGGTGCTTACGTTGCTCTCAACCTGCCATAGAAACCACTTGCATTCTAGCTAAACTACATATTAAGAGTATGTTTTGGTCTAGACACAAGGGCTTTCGGACGATTTAATAGTCCCAAGATAAGCACCAAATGTATCAACCCTTTGGTTATAACGTTGCTCTCAACCTTTCACTGAGACCACTTGCATTCCAGCTTAACTATAACGAGTATATGTCTGGCAAAGATGTCTGGGTGGTGAAGTGCATTGAGCTATAATCTCCAGTCTGGGTTTTCTGACACTCTCTCGAAGTGTGTTAGTGTAAAATTACGTCTCGGCTAATTCAATTCGGAGAAGTCGAAGACCGAAGCTTGGTAGAAAATAAATTAGATAAAAATCTTCGTCGATGTAGTCTACACTTAAGTAATTGCTAATGTACATAAACTGCACAAAATTGTATACAGTAAACAGAAATAAGTAATTTATTTTACTATTCAAAATTATTACAAATGGTTTACGTTTAAATATTACTATTACTTTATTACTATATAATAAGACGACAGCAAGAATGGTATTTATCTTATTCGAAAAGATTTTATTCTTAGATGCAAATGTGGTCTTAATGTGGAGACATTCTTCCATGTAAGTTAAGACAATCTAAATTATATAAACAAATTGTTCTTGCTCTCGCGTACTTATATATACTACTTACATCAAATTATTTTGATTTTATTTAATTACTATACATACATATAAACCTCTAGTAAGGTCTTGCTGCAATAATTCACGTACAGCATGTCATCGGACATTTCAACGACGTGTCGAGTGTCCTACCAGTAGAATACTCGACACCGGAATACTCGTGTTTATGAATGGTTTGTGTCTCGGCAAAAGTTGGCGGTTTGCCAAGAGACCGTATTACGCTAGACTCGCGATACACAGTCCCACCGTATTGCATTGTAGTACCGTAGTGATAGCAATGTAAGTAGTGATGTTACCGGACAATGTCACAATAATACTAAGTGGCATTGTACTGTACATGACTCTTCTTTGACCCGAGCTGGCGCGCTGCCAACCAAAACTGGCATAACAGGTCAATGTAATGAAACTGCTATCGGCATAACTAACTTTACGTTTTAAGGTAGGTACGCTGTCGCTTCGAGCCATGAATCGCTTCGAATCGCTGCCATCTTTGAGATTTAAAGATCGGTGACATTGAATAGCTTAGAGAGATCAACTGACCAGTTATAAGGTAAACGTGATCGTTTGTAAGGATCGGATGAAGTTGGTAGCAATTTAAATGGAAGCCAAATTTACGATATTTCGAAAGTGCTACTGAATACTACGTAATATGAACTGGCAATTTTGATCAAATTTAGGGTTATTTGGGCAAGTTTTGAGCTGAATGAAATTATAAAGGTACATTCACTTCTCCATACTGAGCGAGTATATCGCATGTAAAATGAAATTGTAGGACTATTATTACTATTAAAAGTATTATCACTGATTTTGGAATGATCATAAATATTGTTATTAATGTACATTATGAACCTCATTAACTTTTGCATGACAGAAAAACAAAAATCACGACAGAAAATAACGTAAAATAATATTTTATTCGGGTAAGTACAATACAACCATCTCGCAAGGCTTTTTGATATAGAGAAGAAATACTAACTTTATAGACGTATCCTAAATGCTATTCAAGCAATATCCAAACACAAATATCAGAATAATTCCCTTATGCGTTTTGCTAGACCGCTAAAAGATGAATATATGCCTAATACAAATACCTGCATATTCCAGTTGCTACCATAATTACAGTTATAGGGTAATCTGCTTAATGATAAAATAATTTATACTTAGTACCATTAATGGCTTTCAAATCTGCCAGCATTGAGAACAATATATAGCTTAGTAAATAACCACAATCAGAAATCAAACATGATGTATTCCAATGAGAAACCAAACTCACTAATTATAAGCAAATCCACTTATTACAAGTTAATACGAGTCCTTATGCACATCTCATGTAACCAATTACTTAATGATGGTAGTTGATACAGGACAATAATGAATATAACAGATAAGCAAGCTAGTCACTTGATGATCTTACTCAGTAATTAGTTACTATGTAGAAGTAGGTCAAATGGAACTTCTAATCTGAGGAAAATATACACCGCAACACTAATTTTAAACATAGACTTCCACCGCTTCACAATATGTATGTTACGGAGACGAAAATAATAGCATAATAGAGATTTTATTGAACGAAGCATAAAAATAGAACGAATAAATTTAATGAGTGAATAGAATAAATATACTTTGAAAAAAAATTGACGATATTGATCCTAATAAGAAATTACCAATTTTCGCACCTGTTTTGCGAAGATAACTGCTAATTTCGATCTAAAAATCCCGAGGAAAAACAATGAAAATTAAATGCACCTTATTCATATAAAAACTTCGGAATAACATAGAACTTTGTGATGCGTATCATGAAGGCGGTGATTACGCTCTGCATCGACCGACGTGACAAAGGAAAGTGGGTGTCATGCAACGCTGAGCCCTCCCTTGGAACGATGTCCTATAACATCTTTATTGGCAAACTTTCTCGAAACTTCCTTGATTATGTTGACGACGGAAATGCGAAGTATCTTGTAAGTTGAGGAACACTCGGGTGAGCCTTGCAAAGAAAAATTATGGCGTCATTTTCCAAGACTGTTTTGATAATGGAATTTTAAATTATTACATTTTTTTTAGTTCTTCTTGTCGACTGCACATAGTGCACAATCTTGTGATCAAATATCCTTCTAAGAACTCAATGTGAGGAAAATTTTGTGATAACGCTATTACAGTTGATTCAAGATTTGAAGTCATTTCAAGAATTCTATCATAGTACAGATACATTTTAAAGCAATTCTTAAAAAATATATTCTATTATTTTATTTTATTTAAGTTATTTCTATTTGTTCACAAACATATGATAACTACTTAAATATTTTTAGCCAAGTACTCCCTCAATTTACATACCAGTTCTTAATTAAAATTTCGCAGATGATCAAATCACTTAAATGCGAAGATTCAATTCAACTACAATATTTGGTACTTAGAAACTAATGAATTTAACAAAGCGAAGAGAGTTGAATACAAAGACAGAAAGAGAAAACTCAGAAACGTCACTTTTCCATTAGAACTTATTTCAAAAAAGAAAGTAATACAGAATCACAGAATTTCTGTCTGCCTCTTCCCCATTTATGTGAACAACATACTCGTACGAACACATACTTAAGTCGCCATTTTGGATTACGTACTTTGTTGAGTTACACAATATACCATTACTCTTGGGTGCACAGACAGAAGTTAGTTTTGGACGAACAAAACAATTAGGTAAGTATCTCATCAATTTCACTTAGCAAAGAACTTTAAACGAAACTTCGACCGGTATTTTCTGAAACTGACACGTTCACAAATCATAGATAATTCAGTTCTGAAGTTTCCGAAGTCATCGAACTGGCATTCTTCCAGACTTAACTTCACTTCAAATGACACAGTGTTATTGCTTACGCTTAGCAGATTTAGGTACCTTATCCGAAACTGGATTCTGCTTGTTGTTTTTTTACTCTTTATACTGTACTTTAAATAACCTTTGCACTAAACTGAATAAAATAAATAAAAACCTTAGTCTAGATAAACAACATACATGTATAGTATAATTCTATCCTAATACCAGCTAACTAAAATTTTGCTAACTTTATTAAGATCTACCTTTACTAAGATAAGATTGTAATATTTAATAAAGATTTTATCTTATCCTTATTATATCCTCCGATTCGATTCTCCTTTGTCTTTAATATTCTCTTAAAATACATTATGCTAAAGTTACTTATTTAATATTAGAAAGAATTTTTAAACAGACACCACAAGCTAATCGCTAATAGCTGGAAATCTCGCCAACAGCGCGCTCTAATAAAAAATAATCGTGTACGAAATAGCAAAGACAAATTCAGAAGACACCACAAATACACAAGAAATATTTGATTATAACCAGTCGTCATTTATGAGAAGAAGCAACAAGCACACCAGAATATAATATGTAATAATAAAATAATAATTATTTTCACACCAAATCCCTATCGGGGTAAGCAGAGAGTATTCTTCCACTTTCATAACTCTCCTCATACAAACACGCCGATTTCAGAGACTCTTGACATCTCCGTCAGACAGCACACGATCAATTTGATCATGAAATGTCAGTCTGGGTCTCCCTCGGTATCTACATCCATCCACATTCGC
>DWNR01002445.1:0-13057 GCA_018250455.1 Polygonus leo
AGGGCGGCGGGTATGCGGGCGCATTTTTCCGACGAAAAAAAAAAAAAAAAAAAAAAAAACTAAGAAGATACTTACCTTGTCATTAGAAATAGTATCTATATGAAATGTGTGCCTATTATTACCTCATTGCGTTTCGTATTAGCTCTAAGCAGTTAGTTTCAGGTAAGGCGGGCTTTTGACGCCGCTAAGCCGGCTTAGATTTAGCTTTGGTATTAAAACGACAATCCATCGAGACTGTTACACGCTTACTATGACATTTTTTATATATGAATACCGTTATTTCTATAAACTTGTAAACATATTACATATTAGATTTACTTTGCTACAAATTAGATATTCTTATTTGCTGTACTTACTCGTGGAACTCTATCTCCAAAGTACTTAGGGTATTAGTTATTGTTTAGCTTAAAGGTGCGTTTGAGGTCCCCGTGAAATGAGTAGAAGAGAAGTCGCGTATTTTCAATACATGACTAACTGACCCGCACAACTTTGTTTGCGTCATATAAGAGATATTGGATCAAATTTTTCCAGTTCTTGCAATATTTTTATACTCCTTTTGGACATAGCGTGATGTTATATAGCTTCCTCAATTATTTCCTGAGATTATCGAGTTCAACCAAACAAACTCTACAGCTTTATAATATTAATATGATAATCCATTCACGCAATTTGCATGAATGTATCACTAGTGTACACGAATCGTTTCATGGAATGAGAATGATAAGATGTAGGCCTCTTTAATGAAAATACCAAGAGGTTTCATTCTCGCGGATTTCCTCACATTTTTATTCTTTTCTAAACGAATCCATTTCTAAAACGTACAAAAATCAGATGTAAGCCCGGACCCCAAGTCTACTGCAAGAAATTGCAAACTTTCCTAATTTAATACTACTCATTCCTAATTTAATGCTACTGACACAACTCCCTTACATATTGCAACAGTAAGGCGTGTACATTATAAGTATGCGCGCTTGTATAAGCGGTCAGTACAAGTAAGCCGGCCTTGCTTGACGCTACGAAGCCGGCTTAGAACCGGCTTTCATGTTGCGACATTCAACTGAAAGTATTGTGTGCATATAAAACAACTGATCATGGTTATCCAAGATTCCATATAATTTTTCAATTTTCGTGTTTAGTGTGGATTGTTAATAGAAACATGTAGATGCTTGGTACAAGTCTCGTCAATTACGATTACTGTTTGAAAATTTCTTTTACTTTTTAAAAATTATTCAAACATAACCGGTTTTCATGTTGCTACAATCAACTGAAAGTATTTTGCGTATAGGGTAAAATAAATGACCAAGGTTGTCCTAGTTCATACGTCATTTTTAAATCTTCGTTTAATTTAATATTTGGTTTTATTGGAAACTATATATTTCTGCCATTTATGGGTCTGGATCTTTGCTGTTTATTTCGATACTACCCATTATTGTCCCATCACTAGGCACAGGTCTTCTCTTAAAATTATGGATTTTGTTTAAAAATTATCTTTGCGTGTCTTTTTTCTGACAAAAATGCCTGTTGGCATGTTCTTGGAATTTGAACACGGTCCAGGTCGCAGTAATCGAAACTTTAATTACTAAGCTGTCATTGTTAAAAGTCACTGTCGCCTAAGAAATGTAAATGATATACAGTATGCTAAATATCTTTATTACGATTTGTAGGGACGTACATATATACTCGTAGATATGTGAATTAAAGGTTTGCCTACCTTTGAATTCCCAACTAAAATAACCGGCGTAGGAAGATCAAATTAGTAACAATTCAGTAACATAGGTGATATTATTTAAGTATTCTGTGACAAATGTAGTTAGGACATATCTTCCTAAAATAAATTACATAGTAATATTTAATTTCATTGCTACAATCAAACTAGTGCTCAACTCATACTTATTTCCGTATCGTAAACGAAGTTCGCAGCGTTGTTTGTTAAAACTTTTACAATGATAATAGTCGTAGATTGAACATGTGATACTTTATATAGACTTCCACACATAGCTTCATTCAATCATTGAACAATTTTAGTTTAGGGTTTTGAACAGTTACGCCAGCGTGCAGAAACTATAGCAGGCAAGCTTAAAGTGCGATCGCCGCACTCATGTCTGTTGCACAGCAGTTATTTGTTAGTAATTTTCATATGAGTTTTGAAGGTATGAATACTAATCACATTTATACAAGACGTGTACAGAAGATATAGGTGTGCACTAGTAGTTAACGAGTAGAAGTAGGATTTCAATCCTTTTTTATGAGGTTGGTCACTGGTGTCTTGTATAACTTTCCGTCAGGGGGACTGCATGTTCCCTTGCAGTTTCTATACTGTAATGATTGACCAATCCGCAATGGAGTAAATTAGTAAAGCCTTGTAATTGACACGTGACCTGTGCATAACTTCTCTGGCTCGTATCATTTAACGATTTCTTTGTTATCGCAGCGGACTCGATAGACTAAATAAATACATATATAGTACCATACAGTGAAGCTTTTAATATAAATATAACTAAATAAAATTCAAAAATTTAAGCCAGATAAAAATATACAAGAAATATATAAAAAATGAACTGATATCATAAAACGATTCTCAATCACTAAAAAAATTGGGAAAAATTGGGAGTCTGGGTGTCACGAGCTCAATCGACATGGTCAAACCATACTCATTCACGACAATGCCAGGCCCCATGTTGCACAAGTCGTCAAAGCCGCACATTAAGAGCTCAATGGAACTTGGTCTTTCAGCATCCGCCGTATTCTCCGGACCCTGCACTGACCAATTACCATCTTTTCCGCTCCCTGTCAAACCATATGATGGGCGAAATATGAGGTCCTTAAAAACTGGCTTAACAACTTCTTTGACACCAGACCAGTCGATTTTTGGCGAAACGGCATCAACAAATTGGTCGAGAGGTTGGAAGAGGTTGTAGCAGTAGCAGATGGAGTTGTTGTTGGTTGCAGCAACAGCAAATATATAATTGATTAACTTATTGTTTTTTGTTTAAATAAAAGTTACGCTACAACTAGTTAAAAACGCTACGAACTTATTCCCCAGCCTATTATTTTAAGCCCCTTTGTACTACATAGTTTCAAATTACATATTACGTAAAGATTGAAAGGTATAAGTAAAATAATAATAATATTAATAAGTTTATAGCTTACAGAAAGTATAATGTAAAGAATTGCAGACAAATGTTCGTTTTTCTTTCTGCGCTATTTATTTTTGTCATATGTTATTAAAAAATACCTACATTAAATGCAAAAACAGACTTTATATCGTCACCATTATTACCATCGATAGCAAGTTACTTGTCCCACTGTTGGCCATGGATCTCAATTCAGATTGATATATAGTTAGATGCGAGATTTCATGTTTCTAAGAGGAACAAAAAAGTTTTAGAGAAATAAATGTATAGTTTTTCTCACTTTATATTACTAGGCGGTTTACTTGGTGAATGGTTCTTTTTGTACGAAAATGCCTTTTAAATGGTCAAATCGAAGTAATTTCAAAAACCAGCGGACAATTTTTAATAAAGCAATAATCTTTATAGCCTACAAAAGCGCTTCAAATACAACGGACTCGTAAAATATACTTTTACGGCGACATACGCGATAACAATGGAAGTTTTTATAACTTTTATTTATTACTCAGTGGAATAGTGACAAACGATAAAATTTACCACTCACAGCTTTTTTGCCATTGAACAAATTGCTCGATGGAATAGTTAACATTTTATTATCATATTGCTACTGAACAGTTATTCTGGCTATAATCTCTCTGTAAAAATGGATAAGAGCATTTAAGAAATGTTGGGAGCCCCTCCCGCTTTTCGTGGTAAAATATTTCAGATATGGTTAATTTTGCCTTGAAGATTTGAAATGCGATTCTAGTAGGTCTCGCCACTGATCGATTTTTTTATTGTAATGTTAAATACCTCCTTTTTTTCAATACATACATTAATCTCCCGTAAACTTTGAATCTACTGAACACTTTTTAATATTCTTTTTAAAAATAGAAAGCTACATTATTCCTGAATTTAGAGGAATATTTACTATATGGTTATTTTTATTCGAACAATTTCTATGAAAACCGAATTTGTTTAACTCAAAAGAAAAGTTGCTAAAGTCCCCGAACACTTTGTCGACGTTACCCTAAAGATGCAACCTTACAAAGTAGTTATTACTAGCTAAGTTCCATAGCCTTGTCGTGTTACGGATTACAAGGTTCCCGGAACTGTGTTAAGTGCTTTGTAAATATCATCATCGTCTTACACAACACGAGTATTCCCAATAGATTGTGGGGGAGTTTTCGAAGAACGAAAGTAAGCTTCGTAGAGCTACTTAATCTGAGTGCTGTGCTTAAGATTTACCTGTATTTTGTGTTTATAGGTGCAAATAAAGTAAACTGTAGTGATGTTGAAAATATAGGCATCAAGTTAATTTATAACGCGAGATTTAGAATTAAAGGTCGTAATTTAATTTTAATACTTTGATCCGTGTACATTTTTGTATAATTTGGGTATCTCCTATGTAATACTGTGTACCGTTTGCAGAATTTACATTTTATTATTATTAATTTAGTTTAAGGCTTTGCAAACGAAGATATTTGTATGGGCGGGGAAATAAAGCCACATTAGCACCTACACAAAATGAGTTATATTTTTTATTTTTTAACAATTTCTTAAATATATATTTTAGTTCCCAACGTGTGAACTTTGAACCCACTGTGCTGATTAAATGCTTTAAATGATAGAACGCTACAATTTTTCTGTATACCTGTACCATTGGTTATTTTTATGCGAACAGTTTCTATGAGAACCGAATCTGTTGATACGCAAAAGAAAAGTTTCTTAAATCCCAGTACGCTTTGACCTACAAAGCGTACTGGGATTTTAGAAACATACCCTAAAGATACCTTGCAAACTAGTTATTACTAGCAAAGTTCCATAGCCTTGCCGTGTTACGGATGACAAGGTTCCCGGAACTGTGTTAAGTGCTTTGTAAATATCATCAACGTCTTACACAACACGAGTATTCCCAATAGATTGTGGGGGAGTTTTCGAAGAACGAACGTAAGCTTCGTAGAGCTACTTAATCTGAGTGCTGTGCTTAAGATTTACCTGTATTTTCTATTTATAGGTTAAAATAAAACCGGCTAAGTGCGAGACGGACTTGCGCAGGAATGGTTCCATATCATCTATAAAAAACGGCAAAATAGCACGTTTGTAGACGAGCCCCACTTAAATATTTATTTTTATCTTTATCTTAGCAAATCTTACACATATGTCACAAGACGCTATTGAGCTTCTGTGCCCAAGAGTAGTAGAGTGGCTAGATCAGAGGGAGGTTGAAGGAGGAGATGATTTTACTGAAAACCTCATGGCCATGATGGTTCCTCATGGACATGATCGTAAGACCACGCGTTCTTGGATTGATTTGGTCGAAAAATTGATTGTCGAAAACGCCTCACGTAAATTAATGGACGCACCCAAAACCATTTACAGTTTATTATTATTAATACGCTTTAAGATCTTCGAAGTTGGTGATTTTAGTTTTAGTTTAAGATATTTGATGTCATATCAATGAAAATAAACCATCGTCCAGTACGCTGGTCAATTACGAAATGATGGACTTTATACGCCTTCACTATCAATCCATCACTGTCTATAATTAATTAATACTTACAGGTTAATTTATCTTAATTACTCTTTAGTTCTTATAGAGTTCAATTTGTTAAACCCAATAATTTCGCAGATGACCAAATGACCAAAAAAGGTATTTTTGGTCATTTGGTCATCTGGTCACATCGCAAGATATTTTTGCTTGAAGTAAACTCTAAAAATCTTTCATTCACTAAAAAGTGAATGATAGGTAAAATAACTCATGTAGTTCGACCGGGGAGGTACCACCTCCACCCTCATAATCCTCCGTGAAGAAATATATTGTATTGCGATTTTGAGAGTAGCAACGCATGTTGTGCACAAGGCGAGCGTTGGCTCCAGGATAGCAACGCATCTGTGATCAAAGTTAGGTTTGATTCAATCGTACTTCGGGATGATTACTGATGTTCTTGGGTGGCATCACGTTTACTGCATACTCGTTTGCTACCTTTATACGATAAAAATAGTTTCGTAATTTTGTATAAATGGAAGATTGCGGACTACACATCGTATGCTGTATCACGCGTCATGTTTATAGTGAGTAAACCATACTTATGTGAATAACATGTATGATTGTTTTTTAAAAGAATCATCGGAGTTTTGTTGTTTTTGCCGGCTATTTTCTCAAAGCCAATGAATTAATGATAAAGTCTTTCATTAAGTTTACGCATACCTTAAATGAATAAATCTTTTGAATTTTAAATATTGGTGTATTTATTTTCGCAACCCCCGCATATCATGGATGATCACTTTGCATTGTATAATTCAATCGAAAACCGCAATGCGTGCAGTTTCGGTGCAGTGATTTACATATTGCAAATATTGTACCTTCCGCTAGGGTTCATATTTTAGCATTTCATTTGACAGAAATACACTGATATAATCGAAATACTGTAAGTTATTGTTGTGGCAATAATCGGCGCATTACTAATGATGTTATCGTACCCTGGTGCTTTGGGATCTATATTTTATTGTATAGAGGTACTAAATAATACTGCAGCTCATGCAGATAGGTGGTCATCGTTGCAAATAGATATGTGCAATCAACTTAAGTATTAATGAATCATGCCTGGGATTGAAAATAGATGCTTTGCTACTCCTGAGGATTAAGATGTTCGCCTCTAGCCTAAATATATCAGACAAACACGTATTTTCATAACAGAAACATAAGAATAGCGTTATGTAGTTTTCATAAGCTTCGGTAAAAATCCTTTGATAGGGAGAACTCTTTGAAGTTGTACGTTCATAAATGATTTTTTTTTAATTTCCAAGTATAATCTTGTATTTTGTAAGAGAACTAACTAATACGCTTAACTTAAAGTAAATAAGTAAATAAATAAGAAAGTATGTTCACTGTTTGAAATTACCTTTGTTAATGACAAAGAGAGTAACATTTACTGTCGTCGATATTATAATTTCACATTTAAATAATTAAAGACTATACATTGCATAATTAAATGATCGAAAGACCGTTGAATTATGCAATCTGGTGCATTGAGTTGTGTGGCGCAAATTCGACCGTTGAATTTCTGCTCAAACTGACGTATGCTGCAGCTTTTGTGATTTTAGACTGGAATTTCCACGAGTATTTAGGCGGGCTGCTTTCCCGTCTGGTCTGTGATCGAGGATCAAATTACGAGTGAGGTGATTGACGTTTTGTTTTAGACGTTATGTTTAGAATAGTTTTGTGGATGTTTACAGTGTTGAGTCAAATTTTTACATGCGTATTTGGAGCGCTTTTTATTACAGTTGAACGTTACCATAAAAAGGATGTTGTTGCCGGTTACATCCTAAGGGCGATTGCGACAGTTACTCCTTGTACTTGTGCTCAGCTTCAAATAGGATAAATTGGTATATCGCTAATTATTACCAAAATAACTTTACAATTGACTTAGGAGCAATGGATTGGAGAAAAAATGTCATGTCATATGGGAAGAAAGCAGGAAAGTTTATTGTGTATTTAGTTTTCAAATGGTCTCGTCTAAGACTGTAAATTTACTGGTTTCATTATGTGTGTTATCAACAATATCAAAACTAAAACTAAACTCTTTCTAAATTTAATAAGTATAGAACATGCGATCTATGTGTAATCAATTTTCATCGCACATTATGCATACCTAATGCCCTGGAAGCTTAGTTTGAAGGATGGCGTGTTCGTGCTTTAACGAACATTAGCAGCAAAAATGTTATTGTTTTGCTTATGTTATTTAATTTTAAACGCGAATAATACATGGTGGACACCTGATGATATGTATACGTACCTGTAGGTAATTTGCCTGACAAGATTAAAGACTTGTGTTCGCTCACCGACGTGTCATCAAATTAAGGATCAAGATGATTGTATAAGTATGCCGGCAACTACACCTTTTCGACTCAATGCCAAATTGCGATTTAATTAATTACATAAAATATTGGTCCGACTTGATATACTAAACTATATAAATATAACTATTGTTTTTATTTTTCAAAAAAAAAATGATTATTACGATACAGAAAGAGGAAAGGAAATATTTTTTAAATACTTACATACATACATTGCGATTTTTTATTTGCGTGATGCGCGACATTTATGATTGTTGTGAAGCCTTTTTCATGATTCTCTTGTTTCCATGATTCAAAATGTAGAGGTACGATCGAGAATTAAAAAAGTCTTTCCTTAGGTGTGAATATTATTTCAAGATATTTTAAGATTTTAAATCATAAAAATAAAATATGTTTAAGTCTCATCAGTGCCTATATTCTAGTATCACAGTGTCTATATTTCCTTATTAGAAGAATATCTACCATATACAAAATAACTCAAAACTGACGTAAATTACGTATTTCCAAGTATACAATATGTATACAAAGAAAAACGGACCCAGACTTATAAAAAGCCAACGCAAACATTTCGAAAATCATTTTCGATACCCATAATATTATCAACGTTTGAAATATTGCGTTCGGCGAGCATTTGTCGGAAAAATAGCCACGTGTGTACTGAGCCGTGATGTGCCAACAACCCGCTGTGGTTGGCACCTTCATATGTTACGTCGCACTGGCTTATACTGCGACGATGCTCGATTTTTTGTAATTTAACGGTCAACTGCTAGTTCAGCTGTGTATTTAAAAATACAATTTTAAAAAGTTGTTATTTTTTTGGACATTTATTATATTTACCAAATCAATTAGATAATATAAAATAATTATACCGGATACCTAAGGTATGCAAAAAATCTATCACTAATAAAAATATTAATGATAGATTTTTTAAATAGAATCGGTTTAAAATTCTAAATCTGTAAGTAATA
Source organism: Polygonus leo (assembly GCA_018250455.1). Lineage (NCBI taxonomy): Eukaryota > Metazoa > Arthropoda > Insecta > Lepidoptera > Hesperiidae > Polygonus > Polygonus leo. The sequence continues at coordinate 8,939 of DWNR01002445.1, forward strand.
TTTTTGTAATACGTATCTGGAATACTATTGTATATAGCAGTTACTGGTAGTGTAAAGCCTGTATCATGAAAACTTCTACATTTTACAATGAATATATAATATTAGTGGGCCACAATAGAGGTAATTCTACCTTTAAAAAAAATCTCGACAACAACAGCACTTGTCGTGTCCAAAAGAATCCTACCTCTCAAGTTAGACCATGTTATGCATTGATGCAAAGTTTGCGTAAAATATGTTGAGTAGTTTCACAGACATAAACAAACATCATAACACGGCATTTATATGTCAAGATTTACAGAAGTTAACAAAAAAAGATGTGAGTTATAAGATGTGGGGACAAATCGGTTGTGACTATCAGGGTAGCGGAAACATGAGTAATCTGAAAGGGTTCTGTTTCTCGGTTGGATTTATGGGTCCCTAAAAGGTAGGAAGTTGTTATCCGAACATTTTAGGAAACAGTAGTTTCCGCGTATATTTGTCAACGAAATCATGTGAAGTGACCTGTTATAAAAAGAAACAACTGTCGTTTCACATGTTTTGGAACACTATATTATAGTGTGGTTAGTTATATTATATTTAATGTTTTTACAGAGAAAATTTCATAATTTTGCGTACGAAAAAAATAACAGCTTATTTATGAGGCATTATAAATTAATTTTGACATGTAACTACTCTTCCGTATCTTCCGTTTTCTAAATCTCCGTAGTATAATTTCCGAGTACCTACTGAAAACCGTAATAATTTTCCGTATCCCACAAAATTCATTCGCAGAATTTAAATTCTGTTACTATTCTTATTATTGAGAAAAATAGGATTACGCCGTGTTTGCACCTAAGGAAACCTTCTCTCCGATTAAGATAAGCCTACATACTCAGTCTCGTAAAAATGTTGTCTAGGGCAACAACGGTGTTGGCCTTGGGTCTCCATATAATCCTATAGTCTTTACTCGGTGATATCCGTGGCGGTATTACGTGGTAAGTAATCTGGATATTTTAAGGCCGAATTGAGAATATCCGAAAGTGAAAGTGTCGAAACATTGTAGTGCCATTTTAGAAGTTCGGTTGATATTTTATCATGTTACTGCTTAAAACATTCTCTATAACCAACAAGTTTACCACACATAATTTTTACTATCCCTATAATGTATGATATTACATAATGAAGATTAATTTTCAAAGGTTTTTTTCATTAGAATTAAGTTTAGACTAGTTTTGTCTACAAAAACATACATATAATAAACTATTCTATATCATAATGAGCAGCAGAATACCTATTTAGAGGTATAATACAAAAGTTATGTCTATGATAAAAGACCTAAAGGATACGAGTCTAAGGCAGTGTAAGTAATTTAATTACTAATTGAGAAATACAAACAGACGAACCCATTTTTTATTTATATATAACCGGGCGGATAAAGCCGCATAGCGAGCCGATCGAGCGGCAGTTTCAAATGGACATCAATATTCCGCGCCATATTGCATCGTTTTTATCGCCGCAGTGCTCGCCGGCCGCTGAAATACATTCATAATGAAATTTATAACTAATTGGTTACTGTAAATAAATCTTTAACCGAAAATTTAATTTGTTGCGTTGTTTTAACATTACAAGTATTCCTCACTTTATAATTTTTCTATGCAACTTTCGATATCGACAAGGTCATTGAACTCTTACCGTGGTCAAACTCAGGTAAGTATATCTAACAAAACAAAAGGTAAATCTTTTTGCAGATTGTTTTCTTTTTTTAACGTATAAAGGTAGCAAACGAGCGTACAATCCACCTGATGGTAAGTGATCATTGCCATCCATGGACATTAGTAATCATCCCAAGCACAATTAAATCATACCTACGTTTGATCACAGAGGCGTTGCTACCCCTGAGAACTACAATGTTCGCGTCGTGCATAACTATAGGCGGCAACCACGCCTCACCAAACCGAAACAAAAATTGCTTTACGAAGGATTATAAGGGGGGCGGTGGTACCTCTTCGGTCGAACTAAACGAGTTCTACCACCTGGCTATGTTTGTTGTTTTATTACATATTTAAAATTGTATACCTACGGTTATAACAATATCATACATTCCCCATGCATTAAACCGCATGCATGAATCATGCATTTAACCGTAAAGGCCCAAAAAGGGTCAAAGTTTCACGTGAAGTTAATATGATAATTGAAGTGATGTCGAATGGTAGAATGTTCTTACACACATCATTGTCAATACTTTCATCACAACTTTCTCACAATAAATTTCTTGTCGTTATAAAATTGCGTGATAATTATGAATAATATATTATAGCACCGAAATACAACGTTGTATCTAGATTCTAGATATACTTAAGTGAAGTAGTAAATACTTATCTTTTCCCGCGCTTGTTATTTTTTTATACCGTCTGAAGGGCAAGGTAAATTGAGCGATTCAGCCTAGATATTATTATTCAAGGATAATAACAGTTTTGTCCTTGAATAATATAATGATATAAATAATAATATCGAGGCTATTTTTTTATTTAAATTTATCCCATATCCCAGTGTACTTTTAATAATTTATCTTTTATTTTTATTTTATTTTATTCTGGCCACGACAGTCATATAATACATATAGATCGTAAATAACATTGATATAGAATTACAGATTTTGAGTGCCAATACATTGTTTATTTGTACGATATATTAGACAAGGTTCCATACGACAATATCCTTTGCAAAGTTATTTATATAACAATATTACTTACATAGCATTACATTTCAACTGTTACTAAATAGTTTATTTATCTTGATAGTTTTGAATATCTTAAGTATACTAAAGTTTATCATTCAAATATTGTAAAACTTCTCTTTTGAATTTAGAAATTGTTTTGCAAAAAGGGTCAATGTGACCAGCTTCTTTGTTGTTATAGATATTAATAATGAGTCAACTGCGATTCAGACCCCGCACAAAGAGTTCCGTATTTAGGCTGAGAACTCGTCATGAATACCGGTTTGAGATAACATCTTTTTATTTTAGCATTTGTTGTTATTGCAGCTATGGTAATACATATTATGAGAAAATTTAATGTGCCTAGTTGTTACGGTTTGAAAGATAAGCTGAAAAGCTGTAAAAATATTGGTTTCTTGTATGGGGTCGCACTACCGTCATTTCTTTAACTTTTTTAGCATTTATTATTACAAAAACATATTTTGTGAACATTTTAAATTACGATAAGCGAAAACATGCCTGTGACAGACGGACACATAGCGAAGCCTTTTCATAGGTAATCCATTGACACTTTTAGGGTATGTAACCCTAAAATATGAGTAAATTAATATTAATCAGATTAGCGATATATTCAGAAATATGTGATAGATATATAAAATAGTGCGTATTTGTATTAAAACTCGGTTATGAACTCGTATTTATTACAAGTTTGAACGAATTATATCGAAATATACTAAGCGAAAATCCAGGCTAAAGTATTATTTTTTACTGTAACGCGGTTTACTTAAGACCAAATTGTTAATTTTTAGACTTTAAGTTTTGTGAAAACAAAATATAAAATGTCTTAATACTGACAGGCATTGTTACAATTTACAATTAAAAATGATGACAGTAAGAGAATTAATATTTTAAACAAACTTCGGGAACAAATTTAATATGCGTTGGAAATACTATCACCGCATAAAATAAAAGAGATTAAGTAAGAACAATAGCAGTCTATCAAAAGCGCAACTCTACAATAATTTCTCTTCAACTTAAGTTTAATCTATTCTATTCGTGTGCACTGGGTATTGTTCCACGTTCTTAGTAACTGGCACCTATTCTAGAGAGTTGCTAATTTTTAACACTAGACATGTCATCTTAACTATTTTAAACCAGCGATGCATGGACGATATGCAAATGTAAGGTATTCTAAATGTCTATAGGCATCGGTGAAAATAGGCCACTTTCTAGTTTAGGTAAAAATTAAAAAAAATATGTCGGAGTCAGAGTGTCATACTACAAGTGAGTTCTAATTAGTCCTCGGGCATGTTATCTATCTGTGTATCTGTAAATAAGTGGGTACCTTTCCCCCCCGCTGGAGCTGCCACCTTGTCGTGGTGGGGGGGCTTGCGTATCCCAATGATCCCCTAGGCTATGCCGGA
>DWNR01002446.1:0-13051 GCA_018250455.1 Polygonus leo
GTGTTAATAAGGACATAGAATACTATTTATTAAAAAAATAAATAAAACGCGGGCGAAGCCGCGGGTAAAAGCTAGTAGATAATAAATAAATAAAATAACTCTTTTTGCACTTAAAATCTCCAAGTAGGATTCCCTGGTTCTCTGGTCAAATATAAATTATTTATCTACATATTGTTAAATATAAAACTACAACACAATAAAAATATGATTAGGTCTGTAGATATTCTTGTCCAAGTCGATACAAAATTAACTTTTTTAAACTCAATATTGTCGCGGTGTCGAATATGGCTGAAGTTAAAAATGGATGATCAATATCGAAATCGTGTCCGATTCCTGACTGACTGCTGACTGTTGTGTTGTTTGTTTTCAATTGTCGTGCTTTTTTTGTAAATCGACTGAATGCCATTGGTCTGGTTTTACGTACGTCACTCGTGTTTGTTTCGCGACTCGTGTGTATACAATTTAAGTCATCTGCAAGCTGTTTGCGTCAGCGGTTGTGCAAGGCCGCTCTCGCCTATGCATTTGTTGTGCGTGTACTGTACTTAAAAGGAGCAGATAATACAGTGGAAATCGCCGTTTGTTTATCTCTTACACCCTTATATGAGCCTCTTGGTCACAGCTCTCTCAAGGTTGCCTTATATAGATTTTTAAATTGAGAACTGTGCCAGATAGTTTGTTGCATTGTACCACATCCTTACATTGAGTTTTGTGATTTCAGTCTTGCATTCTTTTTATACTTTTATAATTCTATTTTGTAAAAGTCTTGCTACACGGGTCTGCATTGTTCAGCATTTGTTTTAGAGATAATATCATACTTTTGTGTCTAAGGATTTATATTATAATATACGATTATCTGTGGCTATCATGCCAGAATGTTTAGGACTTTATATACAATTATCCATCACATCCAAACGTCCACCACAATTATAAATAGCTTAGATACGGTGGTTGGTATCCGTAACCAAATTATGTTGGTATAAAAGGACAATAAAGCACTCGCAACCGCCTCTTTATAGCCTTTTAATGTGATTAGTATGGAATAAGAATTACAATTAAAACGCTATTTCTTTTTTCATTTGTTGAGTCCGTATAGTCGGATAGCTCTGTATACTTAAAAAAGATTTTTTCTACATGATATTCCATCCAAATAATAGTTATATTTGTAGAGTAAATTATACGCATATTTTATTGAGTATCTATCTAAAATATACATAGAACCCTTTTAGAGATTTATACTTCACTGATAGTAAATCAAATAATATGATACGAATGCCTTTGAAAGGCCTTGAAACGTAGGACGGCCAGGGTAGGTATTGGTTTTCTGTCGCCAAAGCTTTTCTCGGTATTGATTGAAAGCGTATTACCTGACAGGTGGATACGCGATAGGAACAAAAGGTAACAAAGCCTTGTACAAGATTAAGTTAGCCTTGATATATGGACAAGAAAATCCGCCTCAAAATACTCTTTGTTCAGAAAACTGAATCTTATTTTTATACTGTTAGTAAAATGTAGTATGTCTGTATTTGATTATATTTCTTTTTGATTTTAAATAATGTTATAATTTATTATGTTTTTTTTTAAATTTAGCATATAGAACTTGAAGTAAGTATAGGTCCATTGGAAAAGGTTTTGGTTGTAAAATCGTTAAGGATTATAACAATGATTCTTTTTGCTTAACATGCTTGGTATGTTATTATAATACTGCTCTAGTCTCTTATCGGGTATTATATGAATAAGCATATTCATTTCTTTACGGGTGATCAGGGTGCAGATGAATTTCCCCCAGTTGATCTAAATTAAATCCATTTCATCATTTTTTATACAACTTCATCATTATTTTTAAAACTTTTTAAACTAAAACACTTTACGGCAACACTACTGCTATAAAACAGAAAAAGGTGTTACGGGGTGTCATTAAAGTCGAACCAAATTGAGTTTCCAATTGTACTTTTATAAATGACATTAAAATTGGTTTTTGGTTGCTCTGTTTTAAAGTAAATGTTTGAACCTCGAATGGAAACCTTAGAAGATGAATTGTTAAAATTAATAAGTTTTTGGATTTTCTAAGCCTATGTATACTTGACCTATTTGTTATAAATGATTGTTGTTTATAAATATTGTCTGTACAATATTGCCCTTTTTTTATTCTATTCTTCTATTATTTATTCTATATCAGGAATTTCATAAATAAATCTAGTGACTATTTGTAAGCAGCATAGTGGTAATTCATTATCGCGGTGAAAATCATCATAATTGTCGCAATTGTCCCTTTGATGGTCAAAAGATCTCTTTTCTGACCTCCTCTAGCATGTACAGAGCTTCAGATTTAATTTATCAATATGAAAAACAACAAACAATCTTGTTCGTCCAGAGTGATATCATCATAATATGTCGTATAATCCTCTAATTTTACTGCTGACCGTAATATATTTACGTTCAATCATTATGACCGTAGTAGATTGCGCCATAAAAACTCGCGGATAGATGATATTTGCGCTGGCCCTTGTCAGCACAACAAAAATATCTGTTCTGTATTACAATCATCGATAATTACATATTTGGTAATAATATCGTCCTTAATTTTATGCATGCAACAAACGAGCGTGCAGTCCTACTAATATGAAGTTATTATTGCCACCCACAGTAAACCCCAAATGTGTTTCAAATCCTACCTGCGGGAAATCACAGAAGTGTTGTTGCCTCTGAGGAGAAGATGTCGGTTTTTAAGTGCTGCCGACAAACACCACTTTCTAAATGAAATGTTTTACAGAGGATTAAAAGGTTTAACAATAATATTACACGAATTCAACCTTGGCAAAATATATTAGCATTAATAATCATTATTAAATTACATCATCGGACACATTAATATGACGTATATAAATAATGTTAACATGCCTCCTGGGGATGGAGTATTAGAAAATGCCATTAAATATTTATGTTCGCCTATTCACCCTAATGTTTATTAATGAACTTAAATACAAAGATATTTATAATAAATATTTTATGTCATCTCGTATAAATAAGGAAAAGCGATCTAATGTTATACGCAAATTGTATCCTAATAACGGAAATACAGTTAGTAGCTTCCGCAAAGCTAATGAAACGTGCATCAAGAACAAAAATATATCAGGAAATAGGTATGTCAGTCATAAACTCTTCCAAGTCATTTACGAACGCCGACGTCAATTTACCCGGAGTTACTATCTAGGGTATCCAGAAAGATTTTATTTGACCTGTAAGAAGCAGTTCTTAGTCACCATCATGTTAAAAGCATAATTGCCTTTTTTAGGATATCATAGCCAAGTACCTCAAATATAACCGTATTAAACAACTATATTACTCTTCCGAATTCAGAAGACCGTAAAACACTTTTACAACTTAACTAAGCAAAAATCTTCGTCTTAAAACGCAGTTTATGTTTTTGTAACAAGGTCACAACATAGCAGTTTTAGTACTAATAATATACTATTATTATTTTGTACTAATATTACTACTAATAGTACTAATATTATTTTGTCATCGATAATCACAAGGTACACTCATTACATACATTTAGGCCAAAACAACCAATGGCACAAACCGTCAATGTAATTATCTCCAAATCATAAATCAGTCCTATGAAGTTACGCTTATCTATTTTGTTTATGCCAGCTAGCTAACCAGTGGAGCACTGAGGCGTGTTATTGGGGTAATTTGTGTTTTGGCGTCAAATTTGAAATATCTGCTCAAACCATTTAGTGTAATAACTTAATTACACAGTTTATAGATCTTGTTATCTTTCGTTTCGTAATACGGTTGTTTGAAGATACGCGAACGTTTGAATTAATTGGGTTCTTCTGCTCGTAAACTGTATACTTAATTAAGTACTATTATAATACATGTCTATATTAATGGACACAGCAGAATTTCTCTTATTTTATATAATTTGTAAACTTCTGTAAATAGAAATCATGATTGTATTTATCATGTTACATTAATAGGATTGTAAGTAAATTCGGACAACTGCGATTTTTTAAAAATAATAATTTATTTTCTGATCGCTATCCAAAACAAAAAGTTTGCACTAATGACAGGAAAATAACAAAATCACCACGTCTCGTGCCGGGGATGGGTAGAAATAAATAAAGGTAGCTAAAGTAAATCACGAAAGCCCCATATTGAATCATCTATTATTCTTTCGCTTAGTCACCCGCGGAAAATGATAGATTGCTGATGGAAAACTTATTGGAAAATATATTTTCCGAAAATGTTCTTCGTATTTTATTTTCTCGCGCTCTCGTAAAAGGTTAAACTAAGCCAACTTCAATAGATTCTTAGTGTAGAAAGGGTTAAGTAAATATCACGTCAGTTTACCAATTGAAATGTTTTTAGTTTTCGCTGTATATTGTTTTCGACAGCCAAATATTTGCACATTTGCGTTTCCAATATTTTTATCCATATATCTTCTAACGTCTTCTTTGCGTTTAATAAAAAAGTTAAAAATACTAAAAAGATGTTTCATTTAAAAAGTAACTATAAAATTTTAGTTTTCATTGTCTTATAAAATCCACGTCAACGAAACGACGAAAAGTTGAATTGAAATTTAAAGAAGTGTTACAATTTAGTATTTTGTGATTATGTAATTATTTTAATCAAGTCAAATATTTCCATCGCCTATGTAGGACAGGACTCAGGATTCTTTGATATCAATCAAGGGGTCGTTCAAACATGATACAATTTTAATTAAAATATTAGTAATAGTTGCCAATAAAAAAATAAGTTTGAAGAAATTGACACAGAAATAGAAATCTAGTGAGTCTATTAGAAGAATTGAATATGGGGTAAAGTTGCTCCCTTAATCACGGGAAGAGATAAGTATGTAAAAGAGGACTAGGCGAGACGCTCTTCATATAGGGCAGGGAAGACTTCAAACATTTAGCTTCACCAGTCTACATTTAAATGGGTTATGTCGCTCATAGGTTTCTGTGCTCTCCTGCCTAAGGCCAACTCCTAAAAAGTTAACTGTAGTGATATAAGGCTGCTATGAATTAAAATAACTGAATATCATTATATTTCTACCAAGCTATACAAGCTTTAGTAATAACAGTTATATATAATATTATACAAAAGCCTTCTTATATAATCTTAAACCTTTTTTTTTTCAATTGCCAATGACCATTTTATGAAGAAAATAGTTGCTACAATTACGTAAAGACGGCTTAGTAAATTCTCACGTGCTTATCTACGTAAAACTTTATGGTTCTATCTGTAACTGACGACCGTTAAACTTTATTTAGTGTCTGAAGATAAAAATAAAGTAATGTTTGATGGAGCGAATAACAAACGAGACGGTTTCTTTGTTCAACAGGTGGATGCAGCTGGTGCGTACACACAGTTTGAGAAGTCCGCGCCGCCCAGCCGCCATATAATTCGTAAGTATAGTCTGCTAAACAATACTTGAAAGAAGCGTTGGCGCTTTGTATATTTTACATACTTGGTATCTGCTGGCTTCTGACCACAGCTATAGAGGATTTTCAAGATAAAAAGGCGGTTTACCTTTCATATTACACACAATAGTAGTTGTCAGTAGTATGTAGATACCGTATTATACTCGTATGACTACTATTACGGATATATTAAAACTTAAGAATTTTCATGTTGAAAATTATAGTACCTAAATCAGATTTTTAAATCTACTGTCAAGCTATGAAATAACGCCCTGTTAGTTCCATTTTCATAACATTTAAAAAAGATCATCGACAGAATTAAAAGCTTTTACAATAATCAAAATAAGTCAAGTTTGCCGACTATACTCGTATTTCTAAATTTCTATTACCTAGTACCTAGTAGGTACCTACTTCCATAAAAAAACACGAGAAAGATTTATTATTTACTACAGTTACGAAATTTTTAAATGTCTTCCGATCTTAATTTATATACAAATTCATGTTAATGTAGTTTCGTGTAAAGCTTTAAAAAATCGCAGTGGAATAGCACTGCGATTTTTCAGCAAAATTCGATAACGTATCTCCGACGTTCGCGCAGCGACAACGTCACGAGTAAACGCGGCAAAAAAACGCTTGAAAGTCACTAGTGGGAAAGCGACCTAAAGATTACGAGTCTGATATGGAAAATGCATCTGTAACTTGTTACCGTCCTGCGTCATTCGCGTTCGCACAAGAAATAAAATCTTTCAGCTCCTCTTTGTTACTTCGAAGTTCGAAAAGGAGCTTTAAACGTTTGTTCTTTAAGTGTTATTTTGCCTGGAATATTGTGTCCGTCGATAGAATTACAAATTGTGCCGTGTAAATGTGATCCAGCGTTCCATCCATCAACCGTGACACGTTCTTTGCTTACGATCGAATATTCAACGTGGAGCTATTGTTGCGAAAAATATGCAGCGCGACGTCGATGACGTTAGACAGCATGCAGAATACTTCTGTGTATGATTTAACGAATCAGTAAGTCACTTGTATACCGAATTCCATACTATACTATAATATATACTTAGTCCCAGTTATGTCAAAATTTACTAAACTACATAGAATATTTTACAAATTTAATATTTCTCATGAATCAGTGGTTCACGAAATCATATGCACCATTCGAATTAAATGAAAACAAAAACGGGTTTTCAGCAAAACAATTAAAGTAAAAATGTAACTTTAAAACTTTCCCAGACTCTTGTTTCCCAAAACTACTCTTGGTTTAAAATAATTTAAATACTTCAAACTTGCGATAATACAACAGCCTTATAATGCTTTATTTGATTTCCATACATTTTGTGGTCGATAGTTTGTTAGAGCCCTTCGTGGTTAACTTCGGAGGCATAATCGCCGTTATTGTTACACCAATTTTAAAGATGTGATAAAGCCTGGTCAATAAGCTGTCATTTACAGCACTGTGCATCTGTTAATGCCAACTTACGGCAGCTTCTTAGTTTGTATTGGCAACAGATCTCAACGGCTACGTTCGAATTGCGTGTTTTTTCAATGCGCAAATGCATGATCAAGAATACAAGACACATGATATGTCTTTCCAGACATACAATTATCTGTTTGCAAAATTTCCAAGTTAAATCGAAGGGAAGCCTTACAGTGCAGTGCCTTTGACAGTGTGGCGTGTTCATTAATATAAAAACTCCCATTGTGGAGACGCCTTTGACGGTGGTTATAAAATACTATGGGTTGCGACCGGATATGTTTAAGTAAAACTGAATGCAAACATTATAGTAAAGTATACAATCAATACTTAATTTACATTGATTTAAAGAAACCTTACCTCCTAACCTAACTTACTAACTACACTAACCTTGTCTTGAAATCCTGTCATGAATTAATTATCAATGAAATCCTTCAAGCATATAAAATCACAAATAATATGTTTACCAACAGTATGTGTGGTGTTTCACGATTAGGGGCACAAAATTATTTCATAGACAGAAATATTTAAAACTGTTTCATTCATCCCTTTTTTGTGTTATGAATTGTACTTTTATAAACGACTATTGCCATTCATTTATAAAGCACATTTTAGTTCATGTACATATGTATTATACATAAACGTATTTCATGCATTTCGAAATTGTACGAATTGTACGAAGTATTTTACCTGTGCTAGTAAAATATTATCTATTTTATGCAAAAATGATATTCATTTCAGCGGGAAATATCCAGTGCGCCAATTTACAAAATACACATTTTAAATTGTAGAGCGATCTACCACAAAATGATTTCGTTCGTTTAAAATTTTAACGATAAAATATGAACGTAATATTTATCGCAATATTATTGAAACGATGTTATTTCAGTATTTGAAATAGAGATTTTTTATAAGACGATGTTAGTTTCCCCCCGGGATTGACTGAGTAAGGATCTCCTACGTAATAAGTGAGCCTGTTTTCCTGGTAAACATGGAGGGAGCGTGCGTGATGGGATATTATTTGACGTGGCTGGGTTCACCCAGGGGTCCAGTAGCAATGAAGCTACTAGTTAAATAAAACACCTATTGAATTATTAATGTACTCATTGCGTGTAAATAGTCTCAGTCGGTGTAAAACATAACGGAAAAGATAATAGGTAATATGCAATGTAGATATTTGATATCTATCTGATAACATTATTTATCTTTTTGCCTACGATTACAGAAAAAGTAAAGTAAATACATACATACATACACATCTTCACGCCAAATCCCTAACGGCAGAGAGTATCGAGTAAAAAAAAAGTAAAGTACATTATTGAATGTCATTTTTAAAATTATTTTTCCTAGCTAATCGAAAATATCTTGATAAATAAAAGTGTCCGCGTCAGTAAGTAACGATATAAAATGACATATCGTATGTAAAATGTTCTCTTGGTATTTAAACCCAATTAAACAGGTTTTATTAACTGATCAGATATGTTTGAAGAATATAGCCATCAAACACTTGACTTTGTTCGGTACTTTGGCTAGATAATGCTATTAAACCGACGCGCATACAATTTCCGGTGCACGTTACGGAGCTTGCAGGCTCCGAAAGCGACATGAAAGTGCCGGATATTCAATTTCTAAAACACTCACCGGAGATGTCGTCCTCTATGAAATGAACTTATAGGCTTTAATGTTGTTTTAGTAAAATAAGCCTCGTACCTCCGTATATTTTATGAGGCTTTTCTGAGCTGCCAGACGTTCGCCTTTCAAGCTCTACAAAATATTATAAAAACGAGTGTATTCGATTTCTACTTCCATCACACGTAGTTTTCAATAATAAAATGATCGTTCCTATAAGTGTTAGTGACTATTAGTAGTAGTATAACTGTAGATTGTTAGTGACAGTAGATCACGTTGCTAACTGACATAAGCTAGACTGACAGGTCCCGGTTGTCATCAACACATCGTCCTTTAACCTTGCTTCAGATGTGATCTATTATAATTGATTACAAAACAGTGATGACATTTTAACAATACACAAAACAAGAGCCCTATTGTATAACATACAATTTTCTTATAAAGATATGGTGTTTCATCTTACCTTATAATTTTCTTCGTAGATATATTATTGAAACAAGAAGCGAAATCCATCAGCGTAGCGGTCGACCGTAGACGGAGTAACCCTCACAACTTCCATTATCAGTTAATAACATTAGTAAGACGAATGGCTCATTCCTTTCACGGTCCTTTTTTCTGAGCTTAATTATTATTTATTTGACGATGTTCATTTAATATTTTCCATTGGGATTATGAGCAGATTTCAATAAACGAAACATATTAGCGAATATCCAAACAAGACTGTTCCGTTCTATTCCAATGTGATTTATGGCGTTGGCGAGCCTCCCGAATGGTAATGTTTCAGTGTTTGATTCTCTGATATATGATTTTAAATAATTGTTCTAATCTATCGCAATTTTTGTGGACAACGGGAATTCTAGGGAATGGGGGATTTGAATATAGAATTTTACCAATTGAGTCATATTTTGCGAGTATAGGCACATTTACCCGATATAAGAAATTCATTGATGAGTTTTTTGTTCATGTTATCGTCGGCATGTTTATCGCATTATTTTCATCTTTATATATCGATTAAACCACTGGTTTTTAACTAGTGGTTCGCGGACCAGTGGTGGTCTGTGAGAGCAACCTAAGTCTTCCGCAAAGTAGTCATACACTTCAGAATTAAATCAAAAATTTTCGTATTGAAGTTGAAAGATTGCATAAAATTTGTCCTTTTGAAATTTTCCCAATTACATGCCAACTCTCATTTGAACTAATTTTAAACGTATTTTTATCAAAAACTAGCTGACCCGGCGAACTTCGTACCGCCTTAGCGTTACAATTAAAAAAATAGCAAACAACAATCAAAACAAACGTTGACGGCCAAACAAACGATGACAGCAAAACAAACGATGCTCTTTCATCAATATAATCTATGGCTGTGAATGACATTGACATTTGTTACTCGCGTTTTTTAAAATATGCAAAATTAAATGTACATTTTTCAATATTTCTGAGAGATTTTCTCAATATTTTTTTCCGTAAGAACCTTCTCCTAATAATAACAAATACAACAAAAAAAGAATTAGTGAAATCGGTCCAGCCATTCACGCGTGATGCTGTGACCAAGGAAAACGGGTTTCATTTTTATATATATAGAAGTGTCGTATAATAGTTTTATTTACTGTAAAACATTTGGTTCTCCACGGCAAAACTAAAATTTTGTCAATTGGTTTGTCATCAATAAAAGGTTAAGAACCACTGCTATCAGACTCTTAATAAATAGTCCTTATGTGCGAATCCTAAAAACTCTACTAGAGTTTATTTTTTGTCCCTGTATCATAAAATTGATTTAATGTTTGGGTTCTTCCAAATAAAAAGTTGACCCATTGCTGTGATTAAATAAAATTCTGACCGCCAGTTACTCATTTCCACCCGGTGCCGGAGTGCCGCTGCTAAAATTATGTCCAACCCAATTATCCATCAACCTTTCGCACCCATTTCAGCGTAACGTCACATTCTTACCGCCGCACGTTTCACAAGTTAATTTGTTCAGAAATAGCTACTTTAATGTACGATGAATTCGTTATCTCCTCTTGTTTCGGCAACGAAATTTCTGGATTATTTCCAATCCATCGGCCCCTAGTGATTTTATTTTTCGTTGGCGCAAATACAACCTTCCAGATACAATTTTCTTTATTTAGGTTACACCTAATTCCATTCTATTGCTTTGGAAGTTGTTTAATTTCCTTCATAAACTTTAAATTGTAATTAATATGTCGTTGCGGCGATTCCCTTAGTGCCATATATCTGTGCTGTATATTTTTTCAGTACTAGCCAAGGTTGCTAGTTTGTTTAGTTATCGTCCGACGTAATCAAAATCTGTATTAGGTACACTGTGAACATTAAACAACTCCAGTAATTACGAAATCTCGTTACTCCGCCTCGTAATTCGCGAATTGAGGGAAATTACGAGCGAGTAAACAAAAACAGCTGTGATTCGCGCTCTAATTCGTATTGTAAAATTGGCACACAATTCTAATGGTTAAATACTGTTTTATGACAAACAGATGATTATATTTAATAGTGAATTGAGCGTAACGTTTTAATACAATTCAATATTTCAGAAATACGGTACTACTTAAAAACTTATAAATGATTCTTATTTAAATTTAATAACACTGATTTTTCTTGTTTTTATTTCAAATGATTGGAAGGTGAAGAAAAAAATCAAGGTAGTTAAATGTTTATGTACTTAAAAAATTACGAAACCGCATTAGAACAGCATACTTTAGGGTCTTATATTCAGTCTATTTTAGACGAAAGTTAATAATTAGGATAATTTTAAGTATTTTCCCTTGAATTCTCCACATATTTTTACAGTTGCAAGAGTTTCTTTGACAAAACAGTTGAAATTATCTTTACTTATCGGTCTATCTGAATTGTACAATTGTGGAACTTCGCGTCCTCAACGTCTTAGTATCTAAAGCTTATCCTGTAATCCTTGTATAGAGAAGCGTAGAGAAATCCCAACTGTAATGTGATCCGAGTATAAGTCAGTAAGCTTTGTTGTATCTTTTTGTAAATACCAGTTCACCAGTGCTTATTAATTACAGCTGCTTTCAGCTACTACTGAAAATACCTTCGTTACGGAGCACAATATGGCTTATAACTTTTACTAATAAAGTAGTGGATTATAGGAGTAAAGCTTTAGTGGGCCTGAAAATGTAATATATTTTATCCTAATACGAATTTATAGCCCATTACAAACCTTCTTTGGGCTTGATGTTAGCCTAAATATGAATATATGTACAAATTTATATGAAATCCTTTACGATTTTATTAACAGACTGGCTGTTATATTATCCAGATATTCTAAGTAACTTTGCTGTTAGTATCTCCTTTTCTTATGTAGCTATTGCTATTGCCATACATAAATGTTCCTTTACTTTTACTGTATTTGTTTTTTCATTGAATTTCCAGAAAGAAATAAAAATAAAATTTTAGTTTGATTAATTTTATTCATTTAGTGTAACGTTCGTGAATTTATAGTTAAACGTTAGTACGACATTGTAATAGAAATTAACTAAAGGGAATGAGTTTGTTCAAAATTTGCTGTTTTTAAAGGAAGGAGACACCAGTTTATCATTTTTAACTGTGCTCTTTTATAAAAACGCGGCACATGAACTATACATGATATGCATTGTGGAACTTTGTTGACTGTTTGGTTTGTGGACACGTTGAATACACTGTCGACGTTACGTTTTTTGTAACGAGCCATTGTATATGTGAAGCCATGTACGAGCCAAGCAAATAATAAAAAATGCAAAACTGGAATATTAGAAGAAATACCAAATACTAGAAACATGGTGCTTTTTTATGACTTAGTGGCACCAAACGAGTATGCAGTTCACCTGATGGTAAGTGGTCACTGCCACCCATGGACATTAGTAATCTCTGCGTACGATTACTGCTTACCTTAGGCTGACCACAAATGCATTGCTAGCCTTGAGAGGACTAAGATGTTCGCCTCGTGTTTAGGTATAGCCGGCAACCACGTCTCTCCTAACCGTAACACAATAAATTGCTTCACAGAGGATAATGAGGGTGGCGGTGATACTTCCTCAGTCGAACTACATATGTTCTACCACCTGTGATAAACCTTGCTATCACCCAGGAGGTAAAATTGTTTCACTTAATGCATTGTGATATTATTGAAACGTGAGTAAAATTTGAGATAATTTGGTTCAAAATTATTTTAATATCTTACAATAATAATATGATTAGTATTATTTATATACACAAAAGTACAATATGATTATCCTAAATAACGGCTGGCGGTCAAAGTCTCAGAACCAGGTCCATCCCACCCAACGTCAGAATATATTTGGAATACTCTAAAAATATACGATTCAATCGCAGATCTCACTTATTAATGGCCAAGCCGTCGCCCACATGAAACATAACCCTATTAAGGGTGGGTTGCACCATGTAACTTTAACGGTAACAAAATTGTAACAAGCCGTCAAATCTACAGTTAAGCAATATTTGGGTTGCACCATGTTAATTACGGTTAAAATGACGTCATAACTAACAC
>DWNR01002447.1:0-13051 GCA_018250455.1 Polygonus leo
TTTTAAATCAATATAATTTTAAAATTATATTTTTTTGCCAGGTGGTAGATCTTATGTAGTTCGACGGGGGAGGTACCACCGCCACTCTCATAATTCTCCGTAAAGCAATTTATTGTGTTTCGGTTGGGAGAGGCATGGTTGCCGGCTATACTTACAAACGAGGCGAACATCTTAGTTCTCAAGGATGGTAACGCATTTGTGGTCCTTGAGTCAATCGTACTTGGGAAAGACTACTAATGTCCATGGGTTGCAGTGACCACTTATCATCAGGTGGAAGGCATGCTCGTTTGCTACCTTTACTCAATAAAAAAAGAGTACCAATATTGAATATTTTGATTTAAGACTATCAAATATAGGTCAGTTATTTTTTCTAAAAAAAGTAAAAATCCTAATATTTTGATTTTTATTCATTCCATTCACATCTGCCAAAAAACAAATGCTCCCGCATTTGTTTTTTTTTTGTTTGAATATAATGGGAACAGCGAAAGCGCTAAAAGTCACAACTTTCCCCAACAGTGGGCATAGGATCCCAAAATTGAGACATACATGGCATAGAAACAGAATTACGAGCGAAAGTGCAAACTTCTATGGTAATATAATATTACTGTTTGAGCAATCAAATAATTTGACTACACTCTTACTTTTACTTACAACTTAGTTATTTGTACGGTGGGCCAAGAAAGTGGTGTACCAGTTTAGATTTAGTATCCTAGTCATAAAACATTACATCAAAGTTCAAAATTGAAAACTAAGAAAGAAACAAATGTCACGTATCGTTATTAATAATGAGATAAAGATGGCGATAAAAGTTGTCAGATCTATCTGCAAGCAAAAATAACCTTTATCGTCTATGTATCTGCAAGCGGCATTCAACCTTAGGGTGGTAAACCAATTCTTTGGCCGACCGTACCATAAAAGAGTAAGTTATACTCAAAGTATAAGCTGTATTTCAGATTGTAGTCAATTGTGTGTGGTCACTACAGTACGTGAACATCTCTAATGATTGTAAGTAGGATAAGAGCAGGTAGGTACCTCAATTCGATAGAAGACTCTACATTAATAGGTTTAAACACCTTAAATAATCAAAATGGGGTTAAAGTAAGATGTTCCATAACTTAGTCTTAAATTTCATTTTACTACACATAAGTATTCTCAAAGTAATAGCCATATTAACCTGACGATAAAACATAACTGGAATTTCTAAACATTAACTGACATACATATTATTCTTATCACACTGTTTATGAATAATTCAAACCTACGATCTTTCACGTAAACCACCTTAAAAGCTATGACTACTTTTCTTGGGAATGTAGTTCTACTTTTACTGTTCCGGCAACGCGTTCCGTGTCTTATCATAACAAATTAATGATCCTGTTTTCTTACGTGAACAATATTTTACATAGCAACCATGTTTAGCGATAATAATTACATTGTCCGTGTAAGAAAACTGATTTGTGAGTGTAGCATACAAGAAGTTTAAACTCTAAGTGGATTTCTTCAATATCTTTAATATTTTATGCCTATTATAACCATTACTACAATGTAGACGAAGCTCAACTGAGTCGTTTAACTGAATTGCTTTTTAAAGAACTGTTAGTATAAAATGAACGGGCAATAAATTATAGTAGCACGGCAGCTGACGCATGTTTAGCACCACAAGTTATAGCCATCGACGACGCTTTGACGAGCTGGAAACCACTAACTCTCTAAAAACATTTTACGAAAGTATATCAATCAACAAAAACTATGATTAATGGCCTTTAAAGCTAAAATCATTAATCTCGCATTAGGCAATTTGGAGGATGAATCACTTATTTGAGCTTTTGGCGCCTCTGTTTCACGGATAGCCTGGGATATTTTATTATTACTTTCACATTTAAATTTTCTACTTGTAAATAATATTGATTCATTATTATCTTCATTCAAGCGTAAAGGAAAAATGTATACGTAAATCTATTTCTTAGCGTAGTAGCAATATTAAGCAATAGAATAACGTTTCGCAGGTAATTTCGCTGGATTTCTCTGTCGTTCGTCTCTGGAAAAACTGCAGTAATCTTTCCATAGGCAAATGTTGCCCTATATTTTTGGAGTATAACAATATATTTAAGCTAATGTTTGAATGTTTCAAGCTTGTAGTTAGGCAAGAATCTGACATGTAGAATCCTTATTCAGTCTCCAGGAACGACCAAATATCCAGGACCTTAGTCCTATTTGGGGTTAATGTAGTTTAGTTAAAAAAAAGTTACCATTATAACCTTTACAACCCTCAACCATGAGGAGACTGCTTATTACGTCAATCTCTATTCGATTTCGATCCTCCATCGTCTAATAGCCTTCAAAATTGGAATACGTGACCATATCAAAGTATAGCCACAGAACATCCTTATTTATTTCATTATAGGGCTCTGCCACCTCACCCATTGTGCCTTTCAGTGACAATATGTCGTTATTGTGTTCTAGTTTGTTGGGCAGAGTAAACGTAATTATTGATGTTATGTAGCGCATGTACAGTTCGCCCGGAATAGCAATATTACATTTCCTTCGCGACATAATTGTTTATAGCAATTTTCGTTTTGGCCGGAAAGATATCTTGCCAAGCACTTATAAAAGGACAATATGTCTTGAGATATCAATGTTTCAGTTGTCGACCTCAGATTTTTTTTTCCAAGCTGAGGTTAATTACAGTTTAGGCGACAGTAATCTCTCGCTATGGTGGCATGCCACTCTATATAAAATAGTTCTTATATACATACCTTAGTCCTCAGGGGTAGCAACTAGCAATGAATGGGTTGTCGTTAAATGATCACTGCTGTCAATGGACAGCACATTCAGCACACAGCACATTCAGTCCTCCGATGGTAAGTTTGATTCCAACGCAAGTATGATAGAATCTTACCTTAGGTTGACCACAGGTGCGTTGCTACCCCTGAGAAATAAAATGTTCGCCTAATATGTAAATATAACCAGCACGCTTCCCCTAAAACGAAACGCAAGTATTCACGGCAGTTTATGATGTTGGGAGTCATACTTCGCCGTTCGAACGACATGAATTCGACTCCCTGGTAAACTTCCTGATACTGAGATTCCAACACTAGAATCGAAGCTGTTCACGGGGGCATTGGTACTCCCAAGAACTAAGATAGAATCTTGCATTCCGCAATGGTTGGCCACCAGAACACAGGTTTACTATAGTATAGTAAACCTACTCTTATAAAGTAGAAAGGCATACGGCCCGCAAACTCTATCAAAAATTCAATTGTGTGCTCGTTACCGATTTCCTGAGGTAATAAGAAACAGGTAATATTAATTTAAAGGCACATGAACATTTAAATAGCTTCATAAAACATTTCTTCGGCCATACAATGCAGTATATTAAACTTTCTTTCATACAAGTGGGCCAGTAAGAGATTTGGGCGGCGCGCACCCGGTCAAGGCCACTTGCACTTGCCCGCAAAAACCACCAACTGGTTATGCGCCCACGCATACGGTTATCATAGTCGTATTTTTTGCGGTAACGCCTTACGACATACGATGCAAGTTATGACTAACTATAAGTCATTGATCAAGCTTTTTATAACCAGTCGTAATACTCCCATCAACTCTACATTAAGATTCACAATGGTAAAATAAATAATAATACATATAATAATGAAAGAGCATAGTATATAATAATGAAACAATACAAATGAGTCTAATAAATAATATCGGTGGGCGTAGTTTACGGTTAAAAATAGAGTATTGAGAACATTGGAGAAGGCTATCGCTTGTGAAACTCGATTTAGCCTATTTGCAAGCGATAAACAAAACAGCACGCGTCGTAAATATCAAGTAGGCTTCTTAAGGTAACAAATTATGGGCAAACACTCCCAAGAGATCTTATATCCTCGTGTTCCATTCTCAGTTTGCTCTTTTTCAAAGACATCGCACTAAATAAAATGCTAAAAAGAATCTAAATTTTTTGTGTTGCGATCGAACAAGTTGTAAGCTGGCGTTATTAAATTTTTAATGACAAGTACTGCCGACTCGACTTAGAACCCGTTTTAAACAAGATTCATATAATTTTGTCCTTTGGTATTTTGAGAAACCTATGCTAATAAAAACTGTTTCTATTTGTGTAAGCGACTTTTAATGTCGGTAGCTATTTATAGATGATGTAAAAACTAAATTAGTATTGAGGTTTAAACGCGGTTAGTAAATAATACACTAAAGAACTGCCCAAGCTCATACCCAAGTCCGTTTTGTAGTTGTATTTTTTGCTACAAGTAATAAATAATGCAAATGTAACATTCATTTTATTGTAAGTTAACATGTCCCTATTAACTTGATATAGTATTTTTAATCAGTATTTTTGTATAAGATAAAGTTGTATTTCGTCTCGTGTAAATGATCACTGACCATATTCGTAGTCAACTTGTGAATAGTTAGCAAACTTTTACTTTTTTCCATACTTTGTAAAACAATTCAAAGGTCCATTTACTGTTATTACCGGGACTAAAAAACACTAATCAACAATAGCATGGAGTTGTGGGTATCTCACGCGAGTGCATATAATGGTAGAAGGGGCCGACGTCTCCTTCATGTAATTCTCCTGTAATGACGGTAATCATTTTACCATCTACGTACCAATAATGCGCGTTTGCTTAGTGCAATGGGGTTAGGTAGGCAACGCCGTGCGAAGCGCGCTTACATCCACTTTGTTTTATGTGGTGGATGCCACAAATGAAGCAGTTTAGTTATTTATAGAGCTCGATTACTTTAAAAACGTTGCATCACTAAATTGCGCTACGAAGCCGTAGCAATATACTGGGCGGCGCCCGGAACATCCTGAGCCCTCATTACGTGAAATGAGATAAATTGCAGTAAGATGGTTTCCGGCTCGCTGGTGAATTAATAAATCAAATTATACATAAATTGTTTCAAATACAGATGTACAATACTTCAGTAAGCGTTCAAACATTTTGCAATTTATCTGTTGTCGGTCAGTAACCATAATAAAAGGCCATTGACCATATCGATCACAAGCCAATGACTCATTTTCAAAACAAGACTTGTAAGATATAATATGATTAATTGATAACACAAGAGATCTTAATATTTATTTTAAAATTAAGTACATCTAGGACATATTTCTTCCAGTAAAAAATAAAGAAAATAAAGAGAGATTTATCATTTTCAATTTTCAATATCGTAAATAAATTTATTAATATTAGTTTTATTATCAATATGGTACTTACTGCTTGTATTATTTTAAAATACATATATATTAAGATAAAATACTTATATTTATACTTTATGTATAAGTAATAAAAAATACCTGGGAAAGCCGGCTGCACTGCTTAACTCTTGAGTTTTCACGGGAAAAATGTTCAAGTTCAATTTAACACGAAACTAAACTGTGTCCTGGCAACACGATAGCGATCACTGAGCCCTAAACGAGGGATAGGTTCGGGAAACGAAGCGGCCGTGGCGGTAGACCGCGCGATGTATACCCGGGCGCGTGCAGACAAAGCACGCAACCGACCAGGCGTCACAAACGGAATGAAATGGTGAAGAAGACGCCGCCGTCTTTTATAGACATGACCGTAACCTGACGCCGGATAACGGACTCGTACCGGCGCAGGCGCCACTCGACTATCACTCGTAACGCCCACCCGTAAAACACAAATTTGAAACCCCATAGATTTTCCTCTCAATGTAACAGATAGATCGAATTTTCAATAAAGCGCCCCGAGCTGAACTGCAATTTGCAAACGCTTACCCGCAAAGTCAAGGCACGCCCGAACAAGACGACAGGACAACGGCACTCCAAATGGCATCAAAGTACATCTTGGACTTAGCCCATATAGGACGCGGAAATCTGCATTCAAAGGAAATTAATTGAAGTACTAGAAAACATTAAACATAGTAGCTAAAAAATCATGTCACATCATTTTAAAATAATGTAAATAAGTATTAATCCTACTTAAAAATATCGTAATTATTTAACATCCTCCTGTTTGATCTACCTATTACCCATATATGTATTAGTATTTTTTTAAAGTTACATCAATGAAGAACCGAATAAGTATGAAAGACATACATGTTGTCTGTTGGTATATTGTAAACATCATCAAGTACATGAAACTTTTACAATAATTTATGTGGAAAGAAAATTATGCATCTTAATCATCTGGGAATAATAGTGAAGCTCCTTTTTAAAGTCGGCTAAAAGTACCGCTTAACCGCTTTAATTTCTAATTTATATTGTAAACCACGATGACGTCTCTTTATGTATAATTATAAAATGGAATACAGAAATAGAATTAAAAATATAAAAATGGAATAATGAATAGTATTCAATCGTATAAAATACTTTGTTTTTGAACAAACAGTACAACTATGTAAAACTAGCATAAAAATATTGACTCATTGTACCTTGCTGTTAATATTAAAATATGACAAACAAGAGATAAATTATATTGAAAAAGTAATTTATAAAAAATGACTTTCAACAAATCTACAAGCTACGTACCTAAAGTCTGAGATATGTGTACAACATACTGAACATATAAATTAAATATTACTTACGTGTAAACACATAGTCATTTGCATTTCTTATGAAATGTATGAAATATGTAAGTATTACCAAGGATATGTGCTGTAGTACATCATTATAAAGCAATGGCATTGGCTCCCACATGTATTAACTCCAAGCATGCGAGATGAATGGAGTATGGAGCACCGCTAAATATGTGCGCTATGTGATCAACATAGCTTCTGTCATCACAATGCAACTTGATTATTAAGTGAAATGATAAAAGTTCAATGGAGTTTATCTTAACAAGTAAAATACACTGCATTAGCTGCCCTGGCAAACTTTCTTCTGCCTTATAAAGTATATTATTGCTGCTCCACTCCTATTAGTCAAAGCGTGATGTTATATAACCTATAACCTTCCTCAATAAATGGACTATTCAACTATTCTATAATTTTTAAATTTTAACCAGTAGTTCCTGAGATTAGCGCGTTAAAACAAATAAAAATCTCTTCAGCTTTGTATTATTAGTATAGATGGTACCTTCGTTACATTTATGGTGTTGATGGTTACGTGTATGGGAGTAACATGTACGTTACAAGTACTTTAGTACATGTTCCAAGATAAGAGCAGAGTTTTCGTACTTGTGTTAAATGTCTGGAGGGTTATATAAAGGGTCATGTAGTTTTATAACTGCAAACAAGTTGCCCACCTAATAGTTAGGTCATTTATGGAATTATGTAGTCAATTCCAAAAAGGAATGAACCATAGTAACACAAGAGTGCGATACTCAGGTGCGTGCCCTGAGGGTATATAAAAACCAACTTAAAATACATATGTTAATTTCTTATATTGATAGTTTTAGTGTGTTATACTGAGTATTCCGCACCCAAAGGGTGTAAACGGTATCGTATTAATAAGATACCTGTCACTGTATCTTTCAAGTATAATAAATAGGTCAAAGAAAGTTTTGAAGAAAGAAAGAAGAACGCTGATAAGTATTTTAATTCAAAATTTTAAAATCTCTCTAAATTTATTTACCAATATTATGAAACTAATGCAGGTTCTTAAGATTACAGAAAAAACGTGCTAAAAGTGAAAACTTTGATTCAAGAAAACCGGCGAATCACATACGAGAAGATACATCACAATCTCAGATTCGATCGGGAAGTCTCGCGCGGGATACTCCACAATTTCACCAATGCTCAAAAATAAAATGATAGATAACTTCTAAACAGGTTCTTCTCGTCTTATTATCAATATTATCAATATCATAATAGGCAACGAATCTTGGATTTGTTAATATGATCCAGAAACAAAGCCCGAAACAACTGCATGGCTGTTTCAAAACTAACCAATGTGTGTAAACGGAAAAGATCATGTAGCGCTGGAAAAGTTTTGATAGCAAGTTTTTTAACAAGGTAGTTAGTGTTTATTGTTCATTGTATTTTTGTTGTTAAATCAAATAATAATGTATGCAGAGCACCTACAATATCAAATGCTCGAGTCCGGGGCTTCGTGACTCCGGGCCTTTTGCTCCACCACGACAACTCGACCGCGCACTCTGCGACCAAAACGACTTCCTTGAAAACTCACCGGTAAAACTTTTAGTATATAGCCTTATAACCTTAATTTGTGTGACTTCTTTTTGTTCCCTAAAATGAAAATAAAACAGCTAATGAGAATACGGCGCATGAGAATACAGTTTATATACTCTTTACCAGGAGGTGCAGTCATTGAGTTGAAGACTGGGAAAGGAGCTTTGAGGCATGAAATGCATGCAGACGTATGAAACATTACCTAGATAATGGTGTAGAGTTCTTAGAATATTTCATGTAACCTAATAAAATATAACCATATATAAGTTATATTCTTTCTCTCAAAACTTTCGGAATGTCCCACGTACCTACAAACAAATTGTTACTTAAGTAACAACGGATAAAACTATATTCCAACAACTTTACCTTTCGTATGCATTTTCGACTCGTGTCTTCATATTACTAACGGAATATTTCGTATTTATGAGAAAACCCAGTCCGAAGATGCTAATCTTTTGTTCTAAAACTATTATTGGGCAGTGTTAATATCCTAGTAATAGTTTGTAGGTATAATATATAAAGTAAAATAACTGCAAGGATTGAAATTATGCTAATTCAATTACCGTAATCCTAGCGCGGCTACGTTACCTAATTTTGATATCAGAAGTCAGAACACTTGATCAACAACTCAATGTTCGCACACACTTAAAACGTGTGAACGGATAATGCAGAACAAAGAATGCTCTACTATGGGAAAATGCTTTGCTTCGCTCATGAAATGTAAATGAATAATTAAATATCTTACCAAGAAAAGAACTGTGTGACAAACGGGGCACAACTGAGCGTTCCGAATACTTAACTCGTGTTATTAAGTAATTATTGAACCGTGAGGCAATATTTGATATTGCTATCCATAAATGAAAATCGAAAGCGAATCTCTAATAGAATATTAGTTTGTTTCACACTGACAGTGGCTCGCGAATAAATAATAAGAACAATATAACATAATATAAGTCTGACTGCCTTTTTTGTCTTACTTCCTGTGGTTTCCCAAAGAGGATTTAAGGCCAAGTTTGAGACGATACAGCAGTGAAAGTTAATGTGTTGATTCGCATTGCCTCTCATTACCTGCGCGATGAAAATCTTAAATTACATCGCGCACGGCAAATCTCGATCTATTTTTATTTGAGTAAGATTCAATTACTCAGTTCCAAAATAATTACAACGTATAGCGCCGTAGGCTTTGACTAAGAAAATAACAACGTCTTTGCAAGGTAATGACCGTTCGTAGCTCTCGGGGTTGCGAAAGAAAACAATAAGGAGATGATGATGTGATGACGTTGCCTTTCATACAAAACTACTAAAACAATTTGCTTGGCAAGACTTTGTTTATTTGTTTAATTAAATACGAATACAAGATGTACTAAGAAACGTAATAAGATACTTTCTTATGGCGAAATTCTTTTCTTTAATTGAACTGAGACTCCACGAACTATTATGTTTTAAAACGTAAGTATTTTTAGATGCCATTATGATTATTGACTACTGTAAAATGAAAATAACTCTTTTTACTCAATCCGTATCCTGCAGCGGTTAGATCATTATTATCCAAAGGCTGTAATGCAAACTACTAAACCGACAATTCTTTTGGTATTATACGAGTAGGAACGTCGCGCATATCATTATGATCCTTTCCAATACTTTTTTCTTCGCATTAGCCCTTTTTATTATTCTTGGTTTAGGTAAGGAATACATATTTTCAACATTTTGAATGATTGATATATTTGGAAATATTATTTTAAAATTTTGTTGAAGGAATGAGACGCTAATATGTAGTTATATTATTTACGAGTATTAGAGCCAAGCATTATTTGGGTTGAAAAAGATCTGCTCTTATGATTATATGCACATAACGTTACAATGCCACACGAAAAACAAACTAACCGCAACTCGGGTTTTTTAGTCGTTTCATGAAAACGATTTTCCGAATGGCTTAATGTTCGTAATATGGGTTATTGTGTTAATGTGGTGAGTACTTAATCCATTACAGCACGATCGCGCATTACACCGATGTCAGGCATCAGGTCGGCGGTCGTGCGGCCATCTACAGCGCATGACTCGTACTTCCGTGCTATCTATTTCACTTCGTTTTCACACCTTTTATTTGGCGTTCATTTGTAAGGTGTTTTTGCGCTGACTGCGTGTTGCCGGCGTCTCAAAAGATCTGGGTCGCCCGTCCAAACACTGATGATAATACACAGCACTTTTACTTTATGGAGAGATCGTCGATTTATTAATTTTGCGTTAGCGGTGTAGCCTTTACGTTTAACCGATTTCGGGTACATGTAGTACCATTACGGAGTACTTAATCGGCGTGGTTACGTTGATGACAAGTGCACGGGCGTTACAAACGCGGGATGTACCATGTTGCGCGTGCGCAGCTTAATCGTCGCGTAACGGTGGCGAACTGTAAAGCTCGCCACGGACCGCGGGCCGCGTGCTAAATTTGCCGAAACACCGCGATCTCTAGCGGGAAAATCTCAAATCACTCTAATTCGTGTCGATGGCCGCCCAATATGGAAAAAAATCAATTAAACGCAGGAATTTGGTCGCCACTCCGTGGCAAAAACTACATAATATATAATACCTGTTACATAGAAAAGGACTATTTTTTGTGATACGTTTAACGACCTGGATGGCTTATTAGCCCACGTGCTTGACGCTTCTGACTAATAGTTTTTTGTGGACTTTTTCGAATACATACTTATAACAAGTTAACAGGGTCCTGTCCAGCCACTACTTTTCTATTACTCAGTTCCAAAAGCTCTTTTAATAAATATGTAACTAGAATGTAATGATAATGATATGTAAAATTACTTTCCGATGGTCTGAAGGTAAATTAAACTAAAAATGAACTATTTATAAAAAATAAATAGTTCATTTTTAGTTTAATTTACTAAATCAAACAATTATTTTCTACACATTTATGTATATATTATTTGAAAGCCATATTTTGTTTATATAAAGATATATTTATACCCACTTACACTAAACGTGGAAAATCCATTTATTTTTTGTCTCTGCAGATTTAATTAAAAAGTTCGCGTGACAATAATAACGCATCTTCATAACGCAGCATGAAGACCATAGATTCGAATACAATCGCGTCATGCTATGGAAACTTGATATTTATCCCATTACGGTAACTCCTGATAAATACTTTATATGATCTACTCCATGTTGCATGAGATTCACACTACAACAACTTATCATTTTTTTCTAGACAGTTTTATTACAAATTACTAGCACACGCAAACAAAAATAAAGCAATCAATTTTAAATACGCTTTTAACTTTAGCTTCGTCAAAGATAATTGCGTTTATTTACTTAATTGCACAGCTAAATTACTCTTTTTAGACCACTCATCGGACAAATATTGCCCCAAGTTACAATTATTTAAGAAACTAAAAATGTTAGCTCGTTGCATTATTAACACAAAATTTTCTACAAACGAGGTATTTTCCGCCCCGAGGGCGTGGTCAGTCTATCACTGTCCTTCGAATAAAGTTCTAAACTTGCCCCTTTAAAATTCTTCAGACACGCCTGCTCTTCTCACATTTAACAATATAATGACAGCCTTCACATTTGCTTGTCTATTTTCTTTTCGTTTGCAATATAATACAGACATTTATTTCTCAAGGTTCGCAATACGCACAGCATGAATACGTTCCGTTACATGTTTACATTACTTTTTACTCTTTATTTTATTCATTACCGTTACAAAATACATTGCAACAGACAAACTTATCTCCCTATTGTGATATTAAGTACGCTACGTAGCACGAACCTATATAAGAAGCTCCACAATACAATTTGATTCACAAAACACTGGAAAATTTCTATAAAAGTATTTTCCATTATAGAGCTAATGAAAATGGATAAGACCACTAGAGAATTAGCAAAACGTGAAATTGACGAATCATTAAGACTAAGTACATTTTGTATGAGACGCATAGGTGTTACGTTTAATAAACCTAAAAGTACATCGGCGTATCTTGGACAGAAACTGATGTTTGTTTTGTCTGTTTTTGCAATCTGCTACCACATTTCGGGTGATATCATTTTCATCTGTGTCACGTTTTCTAATTCACCCCGCATCGAAGAAGTCGTTCCACTTTTCCACACCTTCGGATATGGCAGTTTAAGTAAGCTCAAACATTTTTATTGTTAAAGCAACGTCAGAAAATTACAATAATTCGTGTCAATTTATTGATTGAATATTAGTTGTTGAACCTAGTTACTGTGATTATTATTGGTGTTTATATCTAATCAGGTAAAAAAGAAAGCCCTATGTCCATTTATTTCGGAACAATGACACGTTTCCCCTTTTAATGAAAAAGGACCACTTTTTAGTTTTGTCGTAGGTAGTCCACAAATGATTGACAATAAAAAAAAACTATTACAAATTGGTAAAAGCGGAAGTAAAGTAAGTTGGTAAAATGATGAATATTCCTTTTGTTTTTGTTCGCATTTTTTGAAAAAAAAAGAATGTGGGGAATTTTTTGCGTGAACATTTGACTAATTTATCTCCTAAATAACTCTTTAACCCATAAAAAAATATAATAATAAAAACCACTTTTGTAAAATCTAGGTATCGCAAAGATGTTTGTATTGTTGTACAAAAAGAATGTATTCGGTAAACTCTTAGAAGAGCTGTCAGGAATATGGCCCATGCCGCCTCTTGATACAGATTCCCAGGGAATAAAGGAAAAAAGCCTGAACGCTTTAAAAATTGCCCATCAATGTAAGTTTATTAAGAATTAAAGCACTTTCCACGTTCATAGCTCATATATATTTCACACAAACCAATACCCAAATCACAATTCAAAAATCATTTGTGGTCCCGTACTATTCAATCGTACTTAGGAGTGATTACTAATGTCCATGTGCGGCAGTGACCACTTACTATCAGGTGGACTGCATGCTCGTTTGCTAT
>DWNR01002448.1:0-13051 GCA_018250455.1 Polygonus leo
GTCTCGACTCGACTAGTAACGTGACACTTTTCTTTAATGTTTGTCCCACCGATAAGAAAACTTATACTTATAGATAAATATGTTTATGCACGAGGCGCCTCTCCAAACCGAAACACAAGAATTACTTCACGGAGGGTTATGAGGGTGGTACCTCCCCGGTCGAACTATACAAATTCTATTACCTGGAAAAATTTGCGATACTTCGAAATAATGCAACGAATGCTAGTTGGGCTCGCTCACTAAAGTTTACGTACCAACGGACGGCGTTGTGACGAAATTGCAAATAGTTTTTTATTATAATTTATTTATTATTACTTATTTTATTATCTAATATCATGGTACTCATAGTTATGAATTGTAGGTAAAAAAAATCTTATTATTTTACAATAAAATAAACACTGAGAAACTCAACAAATATTTATTGATTTAATTTCGTTTCTCTATTGTTGTATTTCTTTAATAAGTCAACAACTGCCAAAACCTTCACACGTAAGCCCGTAATATTTTCGCCAAAATATTCATAAGCAAAGCCGCGGATCATGACAGCGGAATCGGATTACCTGCGAAAATAGGAAATCGTACAAGTAACATAATTTGTCGTTATCGCCTACAAGCAAATGAAGACGAAGTACCCAACACCTATTGTGCCTCCGTATCAGGCGCTTCGGTTGTCAGATGAGAAAACGTAATATCCTTTGGGGAAACACTGCTCGGTGATAGCTTGCCTCGTCGAAAATAAAATATTCACAGAGATTTTATAAGATAAAAAACTTCCTTAACATGCTTATTTTGCGTATAGATTTACGCGCGAAAAGCAAGCGTAACTTGATATGCGTAACGGCCTATTGCCGATATTAAATTAAGAGATACATATGTTTAAATATATATTTTTAACTTACAAAAAATATAATAATAATTTCAATTCGAAATTTTATTTACTGTATGGGGCACACGAAATATTATTTGTAAAACATTTGGTGCCATTGAATTTTGAAACCATTATAGAATTTTTGAAGTTGAACTTTAATAATACACTAGATTCAACCGCTTCATAATATCCATACCTTATATTACTACAATAATTATTTACTGAACAACCACAAGTAATAGGTATTTTTAATTTTATTTAATCACAAATAGTGTAACGTGTATCACAAAGGCAAAATGAATAAGCCTTTCAAGACGATTTAGGGCTAAATCCTCGTTTAGAGGTACTTTGGAAGGGATCGCGCAGTCCGTTGCCGCAAGAAAATTTGTAGATGTGTGTATAGGGAGCATAAGGGGTATATTTTGGTAAAGTACATAGAATTGTATTTATTTTATAAAAATGTTATTATTTAAGTTTTTTTTTATATTAAACGTATATTTTGTAACGTTTGTTATACCTTTTAGGATTATTTATTCGTTAAGCTTAATAATCTTTTCAGGAATATAACATGCAATGTTTACAATTTTTTTCTGCGAATGAAAAATTCTATAATAGAATCCTAAGTTGTTAAGTCGTTGGACTATAATACGTATGTTAATATATTATATGTATAATATTATCGTTTTACCCAGAACTTGAAGAACCAAATCATGACGACGAACTTGTGGGTAGAGCAGTCCTGGTACGACTACAAGCTGCGCTGGGAGCCGCGGGAGTATGGCGGCGTTCATATGCTGCACGTGCCCTCCGACCACATCTGGCGACCCGACATCGTGCTCTACAATAAGTGAGCCAGAACACCCATCGTCTCTTAACTAAAACAGACAGCTAAATGAGACTGTGCGGTCCCGTTGCGAGCAAGTCGGCAGTTTGGAAACCTTTATTGCCTACAAGTGATGCCAGTTTACGTTGTTACCTATGAAATGATGGCTCCATTTCAAAAGGTGTTTTCAAATTGAAAATAATATTTAGCTAGTCAAAAACAAGGTAATAATTCTGTCATTTCTAAAGTAATAAAATAAAGTATATAATTAAATGAATATTCAAAAGGCTGTTACGGCCCGTTCTGCGTTTGTAATGTTGAAGACGTGCTAAGTATACAGCACGGCTTTTAGGGTCATAAATTATATAATAATTACATCTGTGTTAGACATGAGACAATCTACGCTCATAATAATCTTCAATAAATTTGATTTTTTATATAGTTATTATTCCAATAAAACCAGATATAAATATTTTCAGCTTGTCTGAAAGGAATATATTTGTTAGTAAGTATATATTCTCGTCATGGAATATCCCTCAAAGTGAAGACATCCAATATTCATCAGCTGCCGGCTTCCTCGTAATGCTACGTCACATGTCGTTAAAATGTTTCCTAGATGATATTTATTTGCTTTCTAAACTTCTTTCTGTTTGTGTTCTAAACCCACACAACATAACAATTACACTAAACCCGACACTTAACATATTTATTATCTTAAACATATTGGTGTTCTCATTATTTGTTACTGGTGCGCAATTTTTGAATCAGATACGTAGTTTGTTGCTGTACTTACGTTCTTATATTGTATACAAGTTATCGAAAAATGCGCTCTATAACAAATTGTGGATGTGCCTAATTGCATCATAATAATGTTAAATGTGTTATTTATGTATATTAATTCTATATATCCTTGAAAATACCGAACAACAAGAACAAACGATTTGTAACAAGAACAAGTGGATTGCAGCGACAAGGCCTTCTTCAGTTACTGTAATTTATGCAATATTTTAGTTTACTTTCATAAAACGGAACGTTGTTGTTGTCTGTTTTTACATAGATCAAATAAAATCATCACTGAAAACCAACCGAGGTTGATAACACACCAAATGGTATAAATATCTAAACTACTTGTAAATATATTGTTACACAGCTGCGAGACCTTTAAATTAATGATAATGATAAAAAGAGAGGATTTTTTTGAGATCTTTGATTTGATCAAATTACATTATAATTCTTATCAGATTATCTGCACAATACGCAGAAGATCATAATTTGACCTATATATAGCGAGTAACATAATTTAGAATACCATTGTTCCATAGATATAACTATAACTGTGAGATTATTTCAATCCATTTAAGTCTAACATAAACTTATATAATTCTTACATAGAGACACATGATAGCCACGTTAGCCTTCACGACGGGCTAGCAAAGCCCATTATAATAGACGGCCAAATATATACGTCTCGACTTCTATCCCATTTTATCTGTGGTCTTGTGAATTCAGCAATCGTCTTCAAGTTTCATATTTTTATCTACTCCTTATTACATAATATGTAAGAACTATGAGTACATAAAATGCGTATCAAATTGTCAAACTATAGATATGGATAATTTGAAAATTAAAACATAACACAAAAGCGATGACGTAAAAATGTATTCACATACAGTTTACTTAAGTTAACACGTTTTGTAACACGCGGTATGATACAGCGTACAACGTTCATGCAAAACATACGAAGAACGCTTGTAGCGCTACAGTCAGCTCCGCAACGCTACGCGCTACGCCTCGCAACGAGGCCTTAAAGCTACGCGTTTTGTCTGTACGGTAAATGTAATATTTATAATAACAACATTTTACTGTATTTTCATCTCTTTATTTAATGAAAAGTAATAAACTCGACGGATCTTTTTAAGAAAATGAAAGCTGTAACAGATTATGAAGGTTTTTCACTTTTATGAATTGTGAGATGATGTTTCGTTTTTATTTTCTGAACATAACGGTAACGGCGCGATAAATTAAATTGACTGCAGCATAAATATTTCAAGCAATAAACCAAGTTATTATTTGAAATAAAACAAAAGATCGACGTCTCTTCTACTGCTCGTGAAACTCTATAGATGCATATAAATAAACAATAAATGGAAATATACACATGTTGTCCAAATAAATAATGTGATTTTTTTAATCAAATAAGTTTACTTTGTTGAAACATAATTGAAAGGTTATTTTGCAATTCGATTATATTGTCTTAGGTGTTGGCACACGTGTTCGATTGCTTCACAGAGTAAATAAAGTACGTCGCTAATGAGTTCAGTGCTCGTTATGTGTGCCCTACGAGTCGCGCGTTGAGTTCAGCGTATTTAATATGAAGCTGGTAGTGCTTGTGATCACTATTTTGTTTATACATTCGGTAATTAAAATTATTGATTGTTATTTATTAATGGATGTGTTTGTGTGTCACTTAAACAATTTCCTTGAATTAATAATGCGTACTCAATATAATGTCTACTTTCCAGTAAAACCTTTCAGTTTCTGTGTTTTTTCTATGTGTATATAAAGTACAATGATTTACATCTTTATTATATTTTAGGTAACATGTGAAGCTTCGATAAAAGATGGACTGAATCTGATATTTGAAAGAGTTAAAACTGGATTGAATCTATTAGTGAATGACGTCAAAACTGATATAGAGGCAATTTTGGATCGCTCTTATAAGGCCGTGAATATGCTGATGCAAAAATATGAATGACATTTTTAAGTCAAGTAACTATGATAATTTCCTTTACGAGAATATACAATATTTTATATACAATGTTTTTTTATTGTATTTATTTGGTAAGTAACTAATTTTGTGCAATTAATAAACAAAAAATACAATATAAACAAATATCAATAAACAAATGGATAAATATAATAAATATGGTTAAAAATCCAAAAAAATTGATTGAAACTATGTTGCTTTTACTTTGTAATGTTGCAATGTATACCTCCACAGTAAATAAAATAATACGGAACAGGAATATCTTGATTTCTTTACGATAAATATTATTTTATATACAAAATGATATTACTTAAGAACCAACCGATACGAACAGTTTGAGACGTCGTTCATTTTGCTCAGCCACCACCTCGGGAGGGTGACGGACTTTGATAAATGAACTGGACAACAACCGCTACTCATTTTCGAACCGCCATCGCACCCTGCGCCCTCTTCTGACAAATATGCGCACTTTCTCCACCCACTCAAAACTCGTTATACTTATTACTTACAACCTTTAATGTCTCTTTGTATAAGACCACAGAGCGTATTCAAATAACGTACACTGAAAAATCTTTTTTCATCTCATCGAGTAATGTTTTCCATTTTTATTTCTATGAAAGTCATTTTATGTGCGCTCAACCAGAAAATCCACACCGCTTTATGCATTTACTCATAAAACTGCGATGAAATTACTTAAGCCAAGCTCCTCTCATATATTTTTTTGAAATTTCTGATCAATTTTTTAGTTTTGTAACAAAGTATGTTACATTGTTACAGTAATGGTTTGTAATAATAAAATAAAACTGCAATAGATACTCGAATGTACTTTTTAAATACGGATACTGTATATAACCTTCAATCGTATTAACAATAACGTTTATTTCCTTATACTCGTTTACTGCGTAGTTCCAACACACCTGTTTACACTTTCCGAATACGTACATAAAATTTTACATTTTGTGGTTATCATAGGCACTTTACAAGCTAATAATTATACACTATATTACAGAATCTTTTGTTTCTTTTACCAATTGGTCTTTAAAAAAATTGTATGTAGAGGCTGATAATCGTATACTGATCGCCCGCCGTGATCGTGTCGAATGCAACAAAAGGCCGAGAATGAGGCCGCGTGCGGCTTGTAAATATGCGTTAACATTGCAGTGCCGACGGCAACTTCGAGGTAACGTTGGCGACCAAGGCGACCATCTACCACCAAGGGCTAGTCGAATGGAAACCGCCCGCCATTTACAAGTCTTCCTGCGAAATAGACGTGGAATATTTTCCGTTCGACGAGCAAACGTGTGTTCTTAAGTTCGGTAGCTGGACGTACGACGGATTCAAGGTAATTGCGCGAGGCTCCCTGAAGGCTCTCGCTGACCGCTCTGTTTGTCCGCAGCGCCGACGGGAACTACGAGGTGACGCTGATGACCAAGGCCACGGTGTACTACAACGGCATGGTGGTGTGGCAGCCGCCCGCCGTCTATAAGTCGTCCTGCTCGATCGACGTCGAGTTCTTTCCTTACGACGTGCAAACCTGTGTGCTTAAGTTAGGCAGCTGGACGTATGACGGCTTCAAGGTGACGCCCCGCTGTACGCTGCTTGGCGCCGCGCGCGCGGGTCGTAGCGTAGGGCCCGCCGCTGAGGCCGATGTCCATGCAGTAGCTTGTTGGCTCGAACGTAATTCGTCGTGTAATTATTATTAATTTTGTCCATGTGGTATGTTATTCACTTTTACATATTGACTGTACGCGACGGCGCAGCGCGACGGCGTAGAGCGCGCGACCCGGCGCCGCCCGCTCCTCGCCGGCGCTCGCGCCTCTTAGCTCTGACATGTTGCAAGTTTTATATAACTATTGCGATGATGTTTTTAAGTATGTGGAGTAGCAGTATGTCGACGTGCGTGTCCACGAATGCTCCAGTTTTCCACGGTCGGTTCCACTTAGTTCGATCGGCCTTCCTCGCTCGACACGGAAAGGTATAAAATTCAAACAGCCAGGTGATATGGGATGCAACATCACTCGACTCGATCCTTTCCGAAGCCTCCCGCTCCGATTGAGCCATTCCGCGCTACCCAATAGAACTCCGCGTACTACCCGGCAGTAGAGTAACCGATAATGAACTAACGGATTCACGCGCGCTACATTATACTCATGCGCGGAGCGGCGTCTTTCGGAGCTCACACACCTCTCCTTAGCTGGCTCCGCTCGCGCCACACACACACGCTGACACGACGTCCCGCCCACATCGTGGCTTGCTGCATGCCCCTTCAGTCTGTGTACATTCGACTCACCGCATGAATCCAGCTTGACCCCGACCAATTGCATTCCCGATCACGGCGGCCGCCAGCCGCAAAACTATGGCCACGGCTCTTTACACAGCTTTACACGTACCTACACGCGAACAGGTTAAGCACAGCACGTGGAGATTTATCAAATAATGTTCACATCTGTGGCTCAACACACTTCTGAGCATAATAAGTCATCATACTGCATATTTTATACCTTTCCCTATTAGCGACTTTTAGTGGCTGTAAGAATTCAGTGTCGCTGACCATTGCATGAAAAATAAATCCATAAATACAGAAACAGATCAATAAATTTCCTACACAATACAGACATGGAGTTCATAGTGCACACAATCTATAATAGATGTTTACAGTAGAGCGTTCGTCTCGTCGACTGAAGCGCAACAGATTCATTCGGCGAAACGCACTTGCATGCAAATTCGATACACTTTAACGTAGCTTGCGCCTGATATCAACGTCTCGTGACATATTGGATTAGCTAAAAGAGTGAAAATTGACATAAGTAACACTGTTTACTGGCGTGTAGTTGGCATGAGGCGCACAGCTGGAGACGCCGCGAGCGCTCGCCCGCGCGCCCACACACACCCGCGCGGCGGAGCCGGCGCTTCCGATCTCCTTTACGCATTTTGACGAATAACTCTCAGTGGAGCCCCACATGCCACGTTCACTTGTCTTAGAATGGTGCGTAAACGATCTGACCTTCATTGTAGATGGCTTCCTGAGGCTGTACTGGAAGTAGACTCCGCCATGACTCGTCAAAAACTCCAACCTTTTGATCATATTAGGCGTTTTCTGTGTTTGCGCGTTGGTATTACTTCGCATGATTCCAAATGTCGTTGTTACGTGTCTATATGGATAAGTGTTTAAAGCGTCGTGTCCTAAAAGAGATTTTAATTTGTTGTTGATAAATTCTTCAATACAGGTACATCCTACTTGGCACACTTTGTGGTTTGGATTGATAATCGACATTATTTTTGTCTGCCGATTTTTAAGGAAAAATACGTTCGAGTACGACATCATACTAATTTTCGTTAGTGTTTAGTCCAGTAAGATGATTAACATGGTGAAATAGTTGCTACTACTACACATACTAGTAGGTTCACATTGTGTGACAGGGTGCATGTATCGAATAAACTAACTAATTAAATACAAAGATATTGTGACAATATCTGCCAATAAATAGAAATATTAATAGATATAATTTTACGTTAGAGCATTTTAAGATTCTATAAAATTTGGGTATTATATACATATAATATATTATGGAATTATATTCTTTAAATCTTTTGGTGTATTCTGCAGCAAAGCGCTTGTTTCTGCTCGACGTAAGATTGTACATGTTTACTGTGTAGAACTAAACAAAATAACTGACTAAATGCTGATATTAAAACAATAATTTTCATCTAATAATAAATTTTTAAAATGCATATTGTGTGTTTGTATTTTTGTGTGTCTAGGTGTTGTACAATATATGCTGATTTCAATTTTTTGCAATTATATGCTAATTTAAGTATACAGTTTCTTTGAATATAACATTCTAATAGATGGTTTATCAACAGCTCTAGTCTTTCAAATCCCCTTAGACCGCCAGTAAATTAAATTAATAACATTCTAATGTGTATAATACATGATAGACCTACTGGCAGATTAGAATTTATCTTAGAAAAGTAGCAACGAGAATGAGTTAAATTAAAACGAGTATACTTACAACATATTAATATTTCCCTACAAAAATAGAAATATCGCTTCTTGAGTCTGTTGAGAACCAAATAAAAAATAAGTACCAATAGTGCAGCATAATGGTGGTTTGAGGGTGTGTGCAGGTGGATCTCAGGCACATGGACGAGCAGGCGGGGAGCAACGTGGTGTCGGTCGGGGTCGACCTCTCAGAGTTCTACATGTCGGTCGAATGGGACATCCTCGAAGTCCCCGCTGTCCGGTCAGTAACCACTTAATAATATTTGCTACTTACCACTTATTCAATATTTAATGTTGATGCATATGTAGATTATGTAATATTTTTGACTGTAATCAATTTTATAAAATTTTATAAAGTTTGTCACTGAAAACTCTGAGTATCCCATGTTGTTTCAAAGTAAATCAGCTGAGAATTTTGTGGCCAATTCGGATGTTTTATAAGACCTTTGACAATTTTTTTACATCTACTTTGCAATAAGAACCACAATCGACATCTTTACGTGGTCTCCGGTGCATGGAAGAACGCATGAAGTTTTGTCGCCAACAACGGCCCATTAATTCCGGGCCATGCCCAACGTTGCTTAATTTCATAGATCGGTTACAATTTTCAAACGTGCTATGTGTGCTGTAACCTGTAATCGACACTATATAAAACACAGTTATCAGTTAAAAATCATGTTATACTGTATATCATGTGTTATTTGTCCTGGTGAACAATTTATTACAGTTAGTTAAACTTTATAGTCGGTTGTTGCAATAAAAATGATAGTTGTTTTATTGAATGTGACAGCTACTGAAGCGTTATACTGATTAAAGCTTTATGCTCGCGTCATGTAGTTACACTCATGAATGTAAATAATAATTGCCGCGCCCTACTTTACCCTGCTACTTGTTCCCACCCCTTGTTAAACACTCGACTGCACTTCATTATTTTTCCTCCTATCTTCTCGTTTCAACGATGAGATGAAAGGCCACTCTGCATCGATCAAGAATATTTTCTCAGGTCGGGAAACAGCCGGATCACGTAAAGTATTCGTGTGGGAAAAAGGGCTCTATTCCAACTCTACCCTTGTGTGGCGCAGACGCAATTACTACGCTTGTAACATTCAAAGCATTTTGATAAATTGGAAATAAATTAAATTTTATTATGTCCATACATGGCATGGTATAACTCTTTTATTTAAGGCATACTATATACCAAACTCGTAGAAATAACGAACATTTTAGTTAGTATACAATTTAATAACATTGCGTAAATTGCGTAAGAAACCACGGAGTAATCGATGTAAAAATATACTTAAAAGAGTAAAAAAACACATATCGGATAAACCCTACCCCCTTCTCTTAGAAGTGAATTAAAAAAGAACACGTAAATTTTGTAAAAAATGTCTTATTTCCGAATTTAAATTTAATTCTATTGGTCTGGTATAGGTGTACTTACAAAGTAGATTAATAATAAACCGGTAACGTAGCCAGGAACAAAGGTAAATAAACGCAAATTGAGCAAAAGGTCCGCGCGTTGTCCCCTCGAGCCTGCGGCCATTACTAGAGGCCCTTCGCCGGTCTCCTTAAATCACCATGAGGCTCACGGGATTTACAGGATAGTCCCGTAGAGATACACTTCAGTTATGGAAATTCTCCATTTCATATTTCTATATAATAATCCTCCTTAATAAATAATTGGAACTTCATAGGCTTCACCTTTGTTAATTGGCCTTATATAACCAAGTAAAGTTAGTTACTATATTTTTGCAAGGTTGGCAACGCAACCCTACATGAGTTCGGAAACAAATACATTGTTTCCCGAAATATTAAGTTGAGATATTCATGTATGCCTGTCATGCACAGATAAAACTGGTTTTCCACGTAACGCTTTAGAAGGAGTATCTTGCATAAGAAACTGTTTGTTTACTGTTGTTCAAGAGTTTCTGTTAGTCTTAACATGAAAAATACATATACTTCATACTTCATTCATTTAAAATTAATTCTGACTAGCTGACCTGGCAAACGTAGACCTGCCACATAAAGTTTCTTTTTTTCTCTTTTTTGCTACATGTTCGTTAATACTACGCTCCTATTGGTATAACCTTCCTCAATGGATAGACTATCCAACACTAAAAGATTTTTAAATTCGAATCAGTTAGAATCATTTCTGAGATAAGCGCGTTCAAACAAACGAACACACAAACAAACTCTACAATTCTATAATATTAGTATAGATTAAGGTCATAACGTATCATATTTTTGTACATTGACATTGAGATTTTTGAAAAGTTCTTTGTTAAGCCTTGTCCCGTATTGTAATAAGTGGATCCTAATCATCCACATACAGCGCCACTTAGTTGAAAATAGCTTTTACGACTTGTATCTGCCTAAACCGTTAATCCTTACTCGAAAGCGTCCATTGACCTCTTATCTCCTATACACTCTTTTTAGTGGCTTTCCTGAAAAGTTCAAGTTAAATTGTTACTAGGGGTAGCAAAAATGTTTTATAAAATAATTTCTATATTTATTGGCACATTCCATCAGACATCATACTATATTTTTTATTATTTCCTTGTATCCGAACTATAGAATATTACATAATAATAATTAATGCTACGCAACCAAATTAAGATAAAATAAATTACGATTTTTTATTGAGATAGTAAAAGGCGACGACGGTGAACCTTTTAGGTATAAATGCATTCATATATCTAGAGACTAAATTTACGTTACTACATTTACCCATATGAAACTAAAACAAATTACTGCTTAAAACTCCTGTTATATGAGATATTAAAACATTTTTAAAATTAAAACATTACGAAAAAAAATATACTGAAAGAACATATTAATAAAAAACTACGTAATCAAAAGTAAATAAGTTTCGTACCGAGTACGCATTACAGAAGCACTAATAAGATTTTGTACGTATTCTTGACAAAATCCGCAACGCCCCCTCGCGTAACGGCACTCACATACTCCATATAATAAGAGCTTTGGGTTCCTCTCAAGCAAAATATAAAAACTTTCGTTAAGAAGGTCTGCAAACAAACGATAAGCACCAATCTATACCAGTATGTATCAATAACGAAGATATCTTGTATGAAATGTATTTCATTTAATAATAAAATATGTAAAAGGAAATACTGATAATACAGAATTAATTAATGTGTATTGTCATCAAAACTAAATGTGTACCAAATATCAGATTAATTTGTCAACAGGAAGGGGGGCAAACTTCAATTACTTTTGATCCAAACAAACAGGGCAAGCTAAATAAAACCGTTTAAAAAATAACATTATGAATATGTACATTATTTTGATAACAAACAAGTAAATTGATAGATAACCAATTTAATATTTTTGTTGACACTAAACCGCTTCCATGAGACATTTGTCTCCTGATTTCATTTTTTTACCTTTCCAGTCATAGATCACAGCCACTTTCGATCCATCTTCCCAGTCTCTGATCACCATTTATTTATGCAGCCATCACCACCACCCTAATCAGCCATTTTTGGTGCGTAAATTCGTGTAACATATGTTAAGTCTCATGACACAATTCAAATGTAATTTTCGTATTGTCGAATGCCCCGGCGCGGGTAAGTACGTTGAACGTTTTTATGGCGCACTCCACAAAATTGCTTCTACATACATTTGACGTGTTTGTCGTCTGTCATAAATTACATCCCTATTTGTTTTGAATGCGTAGATACATAGACACAACGTATTTTATATTCGACTTTTGGGGGATAGATAAAAAGTGAAACAATTCCAAACATAATCGTCTATTTCGTGGTTATTACGAGTATTATTCATAGAACTAAACTTCCCTTCGTCACTTACTTTACTCGCAAAGAATGCAAACTAAGACAAATAAGTAAAGTTTCTAAAAACAAGAAGATATTTACTACTATTTAGTAATATACGTATAGGAATCGACACGTGACTAGACCATAACACAAATTTTGAGAGAGGAATGTTGTCCAATATTGTACAGATGTAATGTACGTGAATGTTGTTAACTGGGGCATGTGCAATATGCATGCAGACCGACATGAGCCTCTTTGAGTTTCTATACAGTCTCTTAAGGCAAAGTTCAAAGCTGCATTTCTACGAAAGATTTTTTTGCAATTTCCTAGGACCTGATTTAACCAACACAAATAAATCTATAGACGTAATAGCACTACAATTATCCCATTGTAACAAAAAATCTAACAAAAATAGGTAAATCTGCGAAAAAGGCATTAGCTAGCTCATAGCTCTTCATATGGGGGTTTAATCGAGATGAATGAGCTTCATTCGAGCATGTCGATTATCTCAAAGGTTTAGTAATGTTTGGCGCTTTCATTTCTATAATGAAATTAGGTGGAAAATGTGGAAATATTCATGCTACACGTACTTCGATAGATATGCACAATACCCTATAACTATACTTCTTAACAATTTGTATTCCCAAAATAGACAATTTTTAGCATTAGTTATAGTAGTTAGAAATATTTAATTTATTCTCTTTACTACTCTTAAAAAGTGGAAGAAGCTAGGCAAGTATGTCAGAACCGTGCCATTTGGCACTCGATACTCTCTGCCCACCCCGTTAGGGAT
>DWNR01002449.1:0-13050 GCA_018250455.1 Polygonus leo
TCCTTTCTTAGTGCTCACTTACATCATGAAAGGAACCCCTGTACCAAATTTCAAGTTTCTAGGTACAGTAGTTTCAGGTGTACGTTGATATGTCTGTCAGTTAATCAGTATTGCCTTTTATATATATAGATTGTCATCTATTTTGAAGTTACAACAAGTAGTCTCGTGAATAGTTTTTTCTTCGATATAAGGTGCCCTAAGTCCTGTTCCTTACTCCTGACACTATGCGCACAATATTTCAAGATGATCTCTTGAGTTGTAAAACGTCAAAAATATAACAAACAAATTAATTTTTAAGTATAAAGTTAGTTAAGGTGTAGGAAAATGGAAGGTTCAACAAAGACAGTATTTCACTAGTCCTAGTAACCGAGTTCTAGTTGTTACAGGGACAGACGTGAGAAGAGCCGATGCGACAGTTCGATGGCGCGGGGCTAGCGTTGCCAGGCGTCTGGATAAAGCTGGACATATTTAGGTAAATTAAACAGAATTAAACGATGTCAGGCTTGTACAGGTTTTGTTAGGCGCTGTTCTTTAGGCTGTTCTTAAGCGTTAGGCCTTTGTTCGCCGAGAGCTGACACCATTTTTGTTGTAGTATACTAAGACACAATATCCTTATTCATTTATGGCGTCCTACCTTTTCACCCAAATGTCCGTCCAAACTGGCTAGTCTGTCCGGCTATTACGTTACAACTTGGCGACCCTACGCGGGGCTGGAGTCTTGACCTTGGGCAGGATCGAACAGTGTGCGCGGTCCCTGACCTGACTATTTCGAGTGGCAAGTGCAGCGAGCCGCGCTGCATGCAATGTGCATACCGAAATAGCCGTTTGGTACGCTCCGCCCGCGCCCACGCCCGCACCCGCCTCTCCGCTTCAGGATATCTTCCTACACTCACTTGTCTCATCCTCAATACTTTCAAACTGCACTTCGAGTTCTCGAATGTTCTACTTAAGAATGTTCCAAGCTATCTGTTCGTTATTCCTTACTTTTTCACTGAGAATAGGTACAAAGATGCACTTTATTTTTAGCTACGCGTAGATTTGTCTGGCTATTTATTTATTTTTCGTAAAAGTTTGTTGCAATTT
Organism: Polygonus leo; assembly: GCA_018250455.1. Classification (NCBI taxonomy): domain Eukaryota; kingdom Metazoa; phylum Arthropoda; class Insecta; order Lepidoptera; family Hesperiidae; genus Polygonus; species Polygonus leo. The sequence goes on from DWNR01002449.1 coordinate 1,084, forward strand.
TCCAATACCTGTGCATCTTTGTAGAATAATTGCCATAAATAATCGCAATTACTACGATTACTCATTTAATGTTAATAACTTATTAATATTAAATTCTTACTTTCTCTCTCACTTGTTTTTTGGCAGAAACTGTCTTGTACTGATAACAACAATTCTTCTTTTGTTTTATCCTATTGATGAAAAGATATTATAAACAAACTTAAATTTATATTATATTGTAAGTAAATTCTGTACAAGGTCAATTTATCTATCATGTTTAAAGATACACCTTATCACTTTAATTAGGTTTTATATGACATAATTAAACTATGATTATCTTTGTTTTCTTTGTGTCTTTAAAATAATGATGTATGTTTCAAGCTGCTAGCAGTTTCTAGAACCTGAGTGGCCTAACTGCGTGTCAGCGATTAACCTATTTAAATTTGTGAATTTTAAAAATCCTAATAAACAATAAGAAGAATGGCCAAAAATGTTTACACTGAGAGATATATAATGAATTTTATGATATTAAGCTGCTCCGATTTTGTAAATAACTCTTTTTACGAAACTGCAAATAGATCATAATTCGTCGTATTCTCTCCAGAGAAGTTTTCCTAAGTTTGCTAGAACTATCTCGCTGCCTGATCTCTTAGTATTTATGCAATTTAAATCCATGATAACCTGGTGGTTAAGTGGTCAAGGACCGTCAGTTATGTGTTATTACATGCTCCACAATAAAGAAAAATATCTACCGAATTATCTAAACAACTGAGGGCTAAAGAAAAGTCTATTAATTTGCATTAACCTAAATCCTTTTCATTCCTACAGACGATTCACGCCCAGCAGATCGATGATTATGACTTTACAGTAACATAACTGACCAATATAACTCCGATACTTTCCGCTCAGTAAACTACACTTAGCTTTATTCGACGGTGTTAAATATAAAAGGTCCCTTTAGACGCAGCTTAACAAACTATTGGAGATAATGTCAGTTTGATAGTATAATATACGGTTAGGAAAATGGTGAGAGCGGCTGGTGTTTGATGGACGAGGGAAAGGGTCACCTCAAGGCTGCATTATGCACTTTCACAACTGGCACACGAATATTGGAGATGCATCTATTCTAAAGATTTTTAACTGTCACATAATCTTACATTTAATGCGTAATGGGGAAATAGATTTAGTTTCTCTATGTACGTGGAGAGACACACTGTTCTGATAAGAATGTGACACTTCCCAGTTACTTGCTGTGTTAAAAAATATTTTGTTTACAATAATAACCCTTTTTAATGTATATGTGTATGAATGTATATGAGGGTGTGAATGTATGTATGTATGTATGTATGTATGTATGAATATATACCTACTTTGTAGCACCTACCGCAATTTCTCGCTATCACCAAGGGTTGACTGGTAGAGAATACCATTAGGCATTAAGTTCGCCCTTGTACCTACTCCTTGTACTAGATATTAGGTTTACAAAAGAATAAAAAAAAATAAGAAAAAAATAGTGAAAACGATTTCTATAAAAGATCAAATTTTATGGTAGTTCAAATAGATTACAAAGGATGGACTTCTTCTACTTACTATATTGTGACTGCGCGGTGTTAGAGACCATTTTTCGCGGTAAAATAATATGTCAATATAAGTCGAATTTTTTGTAAGCAATAATAACCTAGGCTAGATATAAAAAACATACCTACTATTATGTATAATTTGATGAAGTAATATTTATATGTATGTAAACTATGCGTTTGTCGTACGGTTTCAAAACGTATTGAAGAAATGGATGCGTTATCAGATAGTTGCGTTACTTACTGTAACTCATTCCTGGTAGATGCTACAATCAGCCCTCCTTTACGCATACATGGACGTTTCACGTCATTATTACATGCTGTGTGTATGTGTAACTAATCTATTGCGCCCGCGCCTCGCCCAAGGTCACTGGCCAGCGGTGACGCGGCCTATCGACCAATTTTATTTTTAAGTCTGTGTCGCCTGTTTTGATGGAGAATTTCACGTCGACAGCTTTCTATTATTAAAATACTATCGGTATATCGAGATCGTTTTCATGTATGGAAAGAATGTATTTGTATTTAATTTTTATACATGTCTAGTTGTTTATGACTATCGCATAATTACAAAGCATTAATAAGATCTTAAAGTTAATGTTATAACTAAACGTTTAATGTTTGTTTTATACGATTAAAATCGAGCAATATAAATACGCAATATTGCAAATTTAATATAGGTACATTGCAAATATTGAATAGGCACGCATATGAAAATAAGCTATATCACGTTATCTGCATTCTTTAGTAATATTCGAAGATCTTATCTGAGTTGGCAATTGTATTTCTGCAAATTGATGACTATTGTGCAAGTCAATGCGTAGACAAGCAACGTGTTCGACAGGATGCGTCAACGTAATATTCTCTGGGAAGAAAAGGAGCGTAGATTGGGTGGGGGGCGAGGTACGAGGGTGGACTTGGACGGGTTCTGCCGAATGACTTTGTAGCGTCCGGGAGCGCGGCCAACGACCTGCCCAATCTCCGCTGCATTAGCATAGCGAGCAATATTTGTGTCTACTTGACTAGCCTGCGTCTGTGTGGGTGCGTGCTCGGTGTGTGGGTGTTGCGCCTGCGTCGCCTTGCGCGCCCTTCTCGCCAAGCTGGGTCGTGGACCAAGTTTGATATTATTTGACCTTATAGAACAACTCGATACCTTGATTAATTAATAACTAAATGAAAAACTCTTGATAATACTCGTTAGAAACAAAATATCCAAACATTTTTGCACGTAATTAGGTTCATAGACAATTCAAACTTTTTAACAGCAGTAAAATAATTGTACTGAATAAATCATTACAATCGAACAAAAATATTCGTAGTCGTAGATTAGGCATATAATCACTATTGCATAGTTAATTACACACATCGTAGACACAATTTTCTCGGAATGCAACTCTGTAGTGGAAGTTACCAATCTGTTCGCCCTGTACGATGGCTGTCTATTTGACTCACACAGACGTATCATAATATGCATATTGTTTGTCATAAATGCAACGTATGTGTGCGTGTGCGGGAGCGCGGAATGCGGCGTTGATATATTTTTTTTGTGTGCACCACACTTGATAAAAAGATCAAGTTCAAAGGGGCAACTGTCTTCTTAGTAGATGTAATCTTCAAACGAAATGTTTTATAATAGCTTTACATAAAAATCCGATTTTAACAAATCATGCATCCTTTTGGAAAGTGCATATCAACAATAATACACTAATAAAAATTATACAAAAATACGGCTAGGAGAGTGCAAGTAGATATGAAATAAGTAAAAGTGGGTAACTAAGCTGTTACTCTCGAGACCATTTCAGAATAGTCTATTTTAATAAAAAAAAACGTTTAGAATACATAATCATGTCATGAATTAAGACAATGTAAGTTAATAATTGGTTTATTGTACACATAATTTTCAGCACAAGATATACTTTGCAAATTACAATTGAGACCTCATTACAAAAACATCGTAACTATAACATTTATAATAACGGTAACCAATTAAGCTGTTACTTCTGACACCATTTTAAAAACAGATCTATAAAATATGTTTAAAATACTTTATATTATGAATGGATAATATAATAATCCAAATTGGCAGCACGGTCTATACCTACTTTGCAAATTACAATTAAGTACTCATTGCAATAAATATGTATGAATATAATATTTAAAATAAGAGTTACCGACATAGCTGTTAATCTAGATACCTACTATTTACCAGTAAATAAATATAATGTTTAAAATACTTTATTATCCTATTTATTAAGACAACGAAATGAAATATGCCGTTATTTGTACGCTTAATCGCCCAGTTTCGCCATACTTTGCAAATTACAATTGAGAACTCATTGCAACAAAAATTTAAAGTATAACATTTAGAACAAGACCAACCTGCTAAGCTGTTAATATTGACACCATTTAAGAAGTAGATCAATAAAAAAGTTTGAAATACTTTATTAGGCTATTAATTAAAACAATGGAAGGATATAATCGGTTTATTGTACACATAATCCAAATCCGCAGCACGAGCTATACTTTACAAATTGCAATTGGGTTGGGTTGCAATTTTGCAACTCATTGCAAAAAAATTGTAACTATAACATTTATAACAAGAGTAAGTAGTTAAGCTGTTAATATTGATACCATTTTAGAAGTAGATCAATAAAAAGTTTTTAATACTTTATTATGCTATTAAATAAAACAATGGAAGAATATTATCGGTTTATTGTGCACAAAATCCAAATTCGCAGCACGAGCTCTACTTTGCAAATTGGAATTGAGAACTCATTGCAAAAAAGATATGTATATTAAGAGTTACCTACTTAGTTGTTCATCTTGACTTTATTTAAGAAGTAGGTCATAAAAAAGTTTTAAATAATTTATTGTGCTATTAATTAAAACAATGGAAGGATACAATCGGTTTATTGTATAAATAATCGAAATCAGCAGCACGAGCTATGCTTTGCAATTTGCAATTGAGATCATATTGCAAAAAATTGTAACTATAATATTAATAACAAGACTAACAAGTTGAGCGCTTAATATTGACACAATGTAAGAAGTAGATCAATAAAGAAGTTATCAATACTCTATTAGGCTATTAATAAAAAAATAGAACAGCACAGATAGGTATACTTTGCAAATTGCAATAGAGAACTCATTGCATAAAAAAACTAACTGTAACATTTATAACAACAGTAACTAGTTAAGCTGTTTAAATTGACACTATTTTATAAGTAGATCAATAAAAAGTTTGAAATACTTTATTAGGCTATTAATTAAAACAATGAAAGGAGATAATCGGTTTATTGTACACATAATCGAAATCGGCAGCACGAGCTATGCTTTGCAAATTGCAATTGAGAACGCATTGCAAAAAATTGTAACTAAATATTTTGCATACAACAATTCTGAATGGATAATCATCTCGTTCACGCTAAGTCGCCTTTTGAGTGGCCGACGTCTTCGCAACAACAATGGATCCTTTTCGTACCTGCGAAGTTTTTTTCGCCCGTACTTTTAACACTAGTCATTGCGTAATTTTCTGCATTGTGTAAACCCTTTCCGTTTGTTTTTATTATACCCCTTTATTTTAACCATGGACGGTCTGTCGGTGCTTTTGCGGAGTTGTGCAATATTTGAGGTAAGTCGTAAAGTAATAAAAATTGCGCTATTATCCACAGAAAAAGATGTGTTGTAGTAAAGGGTTTAATATTGTGGGCTAGAGTTTCTCTTTTATGTTTCGATAGGACGGCATTAAGGCTCCATAACGGCACATTCTTTATTATGCCATTTCTCCTTCAGTTGTGATGTGACAAAGCGCAAATAGAAAATGATAAATGTTTGACAAATGACAGTATATATTCGATTCATATTAGTAGATACGACTATGTCTTAGTCACTTAAATTTAAACAACACTTGTAGTTGTCCAAAAGTTGTAGGACAGTGTTAAGAACAATAATGTATTTATAAAACACATAAATGTTAGTCTAATAGGTGGGTACCTACTATCAGTAGATATCAAGTAGAAGAACTGGTCACAATCCTTCGTGAAGAAATTCTTGTTTTTTGCTTACTTGGATATGTTACTTATTTGGATATATTGCTTACTTGGAGGCGAACATCTTTGTCCTTAGTTGTAGCACCGCATTTGTCATGTAGGTAGCACCGATGTAGGTACCATTCATTCCTTCTTGAAGTTGATTACAAATGTCCACGGGCGGCGGTGACCACTTTCCATTAGGTGAACCGCTGGTTACCTATGTAGTATGTTAGTTTTTAAAGTTTTGCGAAATTACCATGGTATTATTTCGTAAAAATTGAAACGATTGTAGATCTCTTTCGAGAGACTCTCTTTTTTTTAATTATTGTTTTTTTCGCTCTTAAGTTACCTCACGATGTTTTTCTTCACCGACAAACGTGTTAATTTAGCTTTAATGTCAAACTACATTATCACTTACTGTATGAATAAAAAATCCTTTCAAATCAGAACATACTTACAAGTACTGTTATTAAAAGAAAAAAATAAGTGTTTTGCAATTACCTAATTGTACAAGTTACTTTTGCATTATTTTTAAGAATTATATTAGCAGCCTGTTTTGCATAAGCATACATTTTTGGTTAATAGAAACTAGAAAAGGTTTAATAGTAAAATATATAACAATAGCTAAGAATTATTCTTTAAATCGTTCTAGAATATTTACAACTCTCCATATTACCTACCTACCTATTACGTACTATTTTTTCTCTCTCTCCTGTTGTCTCTTACTGTCTCAATTAATAACTACTAACTAACGCTGTCAACTAATATACGTAAAACCTACAAGACTTTTAAGAGAAGAAAAATAGCGATGACAGCTGCGTCTGTCAATTCAAAAAGATTGGTTTTATATATTACATTTGTCGAATTAGAAGCGATACGTATTGTACTTTCATTATAATATATGCGTAATTAAATAAAATTCGTTTAAATCAAAGGCCGACGTCTGGCCGAAACAACTACTATTAATTTTATCTAATGCATCACCAGACAAACATTTGTTTTAATTCGTCTTTACGTAAGGTATCGTCGTTTATATATCGAATATTCGTATCGAATAATATTTGCGCAAAATGTTGTCCTGTTTATAAAACTTCAAAGCGTTGCTTAAAACAAAAACTTTCTATCTCAATTTTAAAAGAGTTATTTTAAAAGTAACTTGCTTTTTCTCAATTGCAAAGGTTGTTTTCACAAAAAAGTAACGGGTACTTGGGAATGAAACTTTCTAACAATGAACCATCTTATCTGCAATGGCGCTATGTTCAAAGATGCCGAAATTTTATATCAGCCTTTCTAAAGGAGCCGCTTTTATGACGTGTTTCCGAGCCTTTCTTTGACCACCCGTTAGATTTGCACAACCTTTTGCATCTCTTATCATCTCAGTAACGGTATGTAAACCTTTCTAACCTAACTTACATTAGCATGTAAAGAATTTAAAAAACGTAAAACATTGAATGATACAACAAAGAAAACCTACATTAGCGAACCAATTGTTAATTTATCAGTAACATCTCTTTGACCTTAGTTTGCAGAAATTCTTTTTTGAGAACTTTGTGCGTTTGTTAACAAAATGGAAGTCTTACAACTCTAGGTAGAGAATATTTAGGTAATGACCTATATCCAATACAACTTTTACCTATAATTTTTTGAATGCTAGGTAGGTAGTAGGTGGGTACAGGATTGGCATAAAAAATAAAAACGTTTTAAATAAAAACCAGGAAACAGAATTAAATGAGAAAGAAGAAAGAAATTAATTATTATATTATTTTTTACAATAAATAATATATTAAAGCAAAGACTTAGTGCGCTTCTGCACTAAGTCTTTATTTCAAGCAAATCCAGCAGCCAGTAATATCTTCATACTTGAAATAAATTATAATAAGCGAATAATACTAATCGTGACCCATTAATTGATTCACGTAAAACGCCAATCCGTTTCTACCAATCAAATGCCTACATGTACAAATCGCCTTCCATTATTCGATCCACGGCAATTTGAGGAAAGTGTGCTATAGAAAAACATTTTACCTGTTTGACATGACTGTAGCAAATGACAAAAGTCAATCTACACATCAATCGCCAAACATTGGAAATTCGGGAGGTAGCACGCGACTACTCAATAATGTACGAAATATCGATGTGGGCCATCGCCTCCACCATGCCATGCGTGGGCTTCGACACATCCCTGGTCAATGTTATTATAAACCGGAAGCTAATGACTCGAACCTAACCTCGTTATACCGCATGCTAATCAATCCTTTTCGGATAGGTTTATGCACTCTGCATTATGCATTTTTTTATGGGTCGTAATGTAGTATTTAATGCATCTATATGGATTATCTTGTAATTATATAACGTTATTTTTCTTTAGGTATTTTAAATTCTAAATTTCTATTAGTAAGTTTTAATCCTATCCATTTCTTCATTACATTTAAGTTAAGTTGATCGTAAGTTTTTGTTATTGATAATATCATCTACCTTAAATACCGAATAATCTAAATATACAGCCAAAAACATGAACCATATTCGCAGTACAAATCCTTTAGAAATTAACTTTACTGGGAAAGTAACATATAGGTCCATTGACAGTCGAATCGAACTTAAGTAACTTCCAATATGACATCTTACTATTTTTCCATAAAATATATAAATGAGTAACTCTATATACTTATTTCTAATACGATGTGCTAAATCACAACATAGTATGAATTTAAAAATCTAAACCGTGTCTTCAACGTAGAAACTAACATTGAACATGATATTAAACGTCGCTATGTTACTTTTATATAATTATTATACTCCGTACTTTAATTGGAATGGAATTTAATCGCGTTGCTACGTACAAATTATAATGGCAAATGTTATTTCGTAACATTAATCTTGTTCAGTATGTATGTGTTCAATCAGTAGGCAATGTTTTCCTAGCCTGCCTGGTTGCGTAATTTGAAGACATTTTGTTTATCTAGTCGAACGACTAAGCCTTAGTTGTGCGTCCATCGATACATAATGTTGACTTTGGTGACACGGGGTGACCGGCCATAAGGGTAGGTGGTGTGAGAGGGAGAAGGGAGTTGCCAAATGACATGTATCTATCAATTATTCACACGAATTTTCCTGCCACATTTTCGGTAGAAGACAAATAGATAGCGCTTAAAAGTGAGGCCAAAATGTTTCTCTATAATTACGAGTGCTCTACGACTTCGCCTAATCAATTCAGTACTGACCCGTTTCTAAAGGGCACTTGAATTTTAGATTAACGTTACTGAGAATTGTAAGGAAATTTCGCGCCTCCGGTCAGATTTAACGTGAAGACTATTCTTTGTTACCGTAGACTATTACTTCTTTTATTCATTTCAAATTTTAACAAAAGACAAGTTATTGGTACATAATTTTCTTGCAAAGATGATTGCGGTAACAGTTTTCAAATTTTAAATGCAACTAAATATTGTAGTTTCATTGTAATGTCGAATAAGGTATAGAATTAGAGTCTGAAGTAGGGAGTTTAAACTTACTTGGTTGTTCTCTTGAGGACTCTTCTGCATTATTTTTTGCCAAAGATAAACAGAAGCATATGCCTTAAATGTTAAGAGTCAGTATTGACGACACAATATTTAATAGAGATTTTAATTTACTGATCGCTATTGTAGCGGCACTGCATCTAATACGTACAAAACTCGATTTAACGTAAATGAAATTTTCCAAATCTATATCGTATATGGTAATTTTATGCATGAACAAAAAAACATTGAAATATCGTATCGATAAAGATTAAAACCGTTGTATTGGGGTGGTGGCGTGGTTAGCCGCTCGGTCCTTTAATTATTCATCGCACTTATTTTGGTCACGAGGACACACGACCACTGACAGCCATGGTGCGTTCCCAGCAATATCTACGTTAAAAGGGTTCGTATTTTAGTTGGTTGTTGGAATATTGATAGTTTGGGTAGGTAACTGTAGACTTTTTAATGTTAGGGAAAACGCAAAGACCAAGATAATAGTTAAAAGTAATTTGAAAATCTCCTTAAATGAGAGGCATCATGTACATATACCTACCTCTTACAATATCAACATTTCTTCAAATCATACATCGAAAAAAGAAAAATATTATGTAAGTGTTACATCTGTATTAGGTATATAATGCTCCTAGACTACGACTTAAAAAAGAGAGCTTCAAATTTTTCAAAAATTTAACTACTTTCACAAATTAAAAAATAATAATTATTATTAACTTACAGTTTTACCAAAACATACCTAATTGGATAGATGATATTTGGATATACCTACCTATTAATGTGTTAAATTCTATGATGTTTTTATTGCGCCGGATACCCTATTTGTAAAATTTCAATTTGGTAAAAATGAGAATAATTTTAAATATTCCTATTTAACTTCAAAAGAAACATCTACATACCTACTAGCCGTGAAGCCTTGGCCTCAAAATCTCTATGTAACCTCGAGAACCCGTAGCTTGTAGTGTTATTGAACAGTCTGTTCACTTTAAGGCCCAAATATCGCAACAAATAAAAGATAATATTCGAGTTAATAGATACTATAAACTCTAATATTATCTTTATATAGATACTAGATGACCCAGCAAACCTTGTTCTGCCATAAAAAATATATAAAAAAAATAGGAGTTGATGGTAGAAGGCTGAAAATGTATTTTTAATGCCACATCATAAAAAGAAAACAAAAAAATGTTTAAAAAATGGGGTGGATGGGATGGAAATAGATGTTAACCAAATTCAAATTCAATTTCAAATATCAATTCGGATTGCATATTTTTGATGATCAAATTGCTCATTTTTATTCTTTATTTGCGGTGTGTCGAGTGTCGGAATGGTGATTGCATTCGTTTTAGGTTAAACATCTGTAATGGCTCTTCAGTTGAATTGAATATTGTATTTAAATAAACTATTTTGGAATAATAAAGACAAATAAGTAATAAACGTTCATATTTTTAAACGCACGACCATTCAGATTTTTATTAAAAACTAAATGTTATTTAATATTCTTATTTCAATACCAAATGCACCTAAAATAAGTAAAATATAATTATTAAGTACCTAGGTATTACGTACCTACTTATTAATTATATTTATAATACATTTATTAAAAAAAAAAACAAAATTTTATCTTATAACAAATCATACCAAAACATTCTCAAACGTATTTATAATTTATCATTGAGAAAACAATATTATATTTCCTCACAACACTGATAAAAAAATAACATCGCAAAAACACGCAAATAAAACCGACTATATAAATTCCTTCCGTGTTTTAATCTATTATTATCGTGATAACAGAACGTATCACAAAAAGTAGGTATTCTGAGTACCAGGCGCGCGGTACCTACTCAGTCTCAAGGAGTTCGCGAAACGTAGATTATGTATCGCGAAATGGCCACGCCCCTCGCGATGTTGCCAAAATGATTCATTCGTTTATCATACATAGCACATAGTAGATATGATAAAATGTGTAGATACATATATTATACTTACACAAACGTACAATATAAAGCTATGTACATATCGCGTTTTAATAGTATATGAAATTTATTGTTTTAGATACATAAAGAAAAATTGTATATATAAAATCAGCCCACATAGGTCATTGTGGTCATTTCTACTGCTCATGGTCATCCGTTATGACTCTATATTGAGGATTTCTACTTTTATCATAGATAGGTTGCTTCCCTAGGACTAAGAAGAAAGGTCTTGAAAGGTAAACTACCTTAACGGTAAACTTTCTAGAAATCAGAAGATAAGGAATAATAGTGACTAGTGATATCAAAAAAAAGTCTGAGTTGATGAACATACAAAACGTAACAAATCTGGCAGGGAAAAGTATGCCTTATTTCATTATACTTATCTACCAAATATCTATGAAATGTTTCGGTGGCAGTAATAGCCAAATTCGATCTCAAACAGCTCCTTACGTTTAGCTATACTATTTTTTCTCATGTGTCTCACGTGTCTTATATTAGGAAAGAATTAGTAGTGCTAATGAGCTCTTCTTTGAGTTTATACAACTACTTAGAAATAGAATGTAGGAGCCACTTTTATAATTCCCAATTACCTATGTATACCTTTTATAACCTTTAATGGTGTCGGCAATACCTAACTAATTAGAAATTGAGCCATAATATTATGAACTCTTTTATAGGATTTAAACTATATTAAATTATGTTACTCAAATATTATTGAATAATACTTTATCATCATAGAGCAATTTTATTTCGAACTTTAATAAGGGAACGTACAGATCTACTTTTTTATACCTATGTTTTTTTTGTAGTAATATTTTCAGATGTATTAAGCTCATATACTTTGTTTTAATTCTTAAAATATATTATTACGTATGAAAATTCTTGGTTATTGTCG
>DWNR01002450.1:0-13049 GCA_018250455.1 Polygonus leo
TGCATCGCCGGCTTTGAAGGAGAGCTCTTTTCGCGCCTTTTTTGAAGAACTCCATGTCATAGCGCATCGGGAATACCCCGGGAGGAAGCTCATTCCACACGAGTCCAATTGATGTGGATGAGACCTCATCCTTCGGCGAGTGGTGCGATGGTGGAAAGGTGAAGCGGGCAAAATTACTTCACGGAGGATTATTAATTAGTTATCTGTGACAACACTATGTTAGGCATCGCCTCACTTGTCTATGATATACCCTGAACTTGATGAAATCTCTCGAATGAAACTACTACGTTTAAAATAAGTTTTGATCTTTTAATTACAAATTAAAACAAGCATGGTAATTAATATTTTGAATACTACGCTCGCTAAGTTTTAATTGAAAGACGTAATATACTTTTTTATTATTTTTTCAGTTGTGTAGATTTCTTCTTTATAGTTTTTTTCACTCGAAAGCAACCGACAGCACATTTATAAAACGCACATAAGTTAGAAAAACCATTGAACCCCAGACTTCAGCGTCAAAGATCTGTACCAAGACATGATGTTATTATTATGTTCATTAGTTCGTACTTAGGTATGATCTCAATCTCTTATTACAAGATCAAGACGCTATCCTAATAACGTAGGCATCAAGTTAGGACGTTTATTAAAAGTTGTCGGTGCCTAGTTTCAGACTCAGAGCCCGACTTAACTTTGCTACAATTCTTATATTGTTTTTTTGCTTGAGCTCTTATCATTCTTAAATTAAATAAAATGGCAGATTTTGTTTCCTTTTTTTATCGTATAAAGGAAGCAAATGAGCATGCAGTCTACCTGATGTTAAGTGGTCACTGCCGGCCATAGACATCAGTAATCATTCCCTAATAAGATTAAATCACACCAGATTGATTACAGATGCGTTGCTACCCCTTAGGACTAAGATATTTGCCTCCTAAATAAGTATAGCCGGCATCCACGCCTCTCCAAATCGAAACACAAGAATTGCTTCACGGAGGATTATGAGGGTAGCGGTAAGCGCAATTGAGCATGAGGTCCTTTTTTGGTCAACCTGCTGGTAAATAATTACTGCTGCTGATAGACCTGCATACAACCAAGGAGAGGATTAATTTCTACCTTAATACCGCCCCTAGTTGCGTCGTCGCCTCTCAAGAGTCACATTGTTGTCTGTCCATCTCACTGAAACCAAAATGGCTAGTAAAAAACGTGGCAAAATTGCTAGTACAAAACGAGGCAGTAAGATTGAGATAAAGATGCTAAGAATGCTCATTCCTCAGTTATTCTTGATCACATAATAATTTAAGCTCGGCACCTGCCTGTGGATTGACACTTTTTTCTAGATATTTACCACTCAAAGCAATTGTTGAACTTCGATTGGGAGAAGCGAGTAAGTCATAGTCAGACGGCGTAAGTATCATGCTATTTAATTATAACTTTCTTTTATCTACCGACTTCAAAAAGGACTCAATTGGACCAATTGCTGTCGGCATCTCCTTCTCAACTTCATAAAACTCCTACCTGGCACATTTGGCAATGACATCAATTTTTTAAATTATTTTTTTAATTTTAAGTGCATTTTGAAGTCGGTACAATTTTTTGTATAGGTATTTTTTTCATTTTGTGGAAATTTCAAATATGTATCTTAACGTTTACCCACTCTCAGGAACTAGAATTAATAAGAATTGAAAAATAAATATATTTTTTTGAATAGTCCATTTATTGAGGAAGACTATAGATTATGCTCCTACCGGTCGTAGTGTGATTTTATATCGAATATCGACGAAATATGTTACAAAAATTTAACCCACTCTCTCTTATATGACACAAACGATGACACAGTTGCGCGGGTTAGCAAGACAGTTCTAAATGAGGGACTTCTTAGTAAATGTAAAAACATTTTAACATCTTACTCAAAAATTGGCTTGAAATAAAAATGAACAAAATGGCCGTGCTTATGCTGAGAGCGAAACGAACTTGTGGCTCCGCTAATGATGTAAGAATTGAAAAGTATCTTATTGTACGTTCTATTTTCATGATGAATTTCTTTTACTACTTTTACCTTTTTAAAGAACGTGTATTACGCACACTTAATAATATAGATATTGTATTTGAACTGAAAACTTCTATAGCAGCAATGGATAGGGTAAACTGGCGTAGAATCGCGTCATCAACAGATTTACGCTTGAGGTATTGCAAAATAGTCTATAACTACTTAACGAGTAAACTAAAATCGTTGTGTTTAGATGGATGTTGATAGTTTTTATTTAAACATTATGAAATTTCAAATTTTAATACTATAATTCTAAGTTGTAAGTTTTCACTTCTATCGGCAGTTGGAAAGGTTGCCGATTTAAATTAAACTGTTTTATATGTAACAAAATATACACAGTACAACTTTATTTAGTTATTAATCTGATAATAACTTACAACTCATATTTTAACCATAGGTATGGAACCCTCCTAGTCCGATGTACTTGGCTGATAATTATAATATTTGTTGCGATGTTTTTGTGGTTCATCGTCATCATCACGGAATAGAAAGTAAACGGTAGGGACCAGTTACCATAAGGCGCACTGCTTTGCTATATTTGTACTTTAAAAAATACATCTATCACAAACGAGGGAGCACCCCTTAGAGGGATGTAAAAACAAGCCAACTTTCAAGCTAAAATTGAACATTTTGCCCGAAAGTTGGCTTGAAATATAAATGAATAAAATGGCCGTGTGCTGAGAGTGAAACGAACTTGTGGCTTCGCTAATGATATAAGTATTGAAAAGTATCTTAGTGTATGTTCCAACTCCATAAATAATTTGTTGAAGAATTATTTTATAAAGTTTATTATAGGTATCGGGGAGGTACCACCGCCACCCTCATAATCCCCTGTGAAGCAGTTTATTGTGTTTCGGTTAGCAGAGGCGTGGTTACCGGCTATACGAAAACGCGAGGCGAACATCTTAGTCCTCACGGTTAGTAACGCATTTATGGTCAACCTTGGGTCAATCGTACTTGGGGATGACTACTAATGTCCATGGGCGGCAGTGATAACTAACCATCAGGTGAACTGCATGCTCGTTTGCTACAAAAAAAAACTTATTTACTTGAAGGGCTATGAAGGTAAACAAGAAGTAGTGTGATATAGCTCTCGTCTGTATATGTGTACAAATGAAGACCCCAATTTACGCACATGTTTCCAATCCTGCCGTATACCCATCCATCATATTTTATCCCGCGAATAACTACATTTATCCCGCGACGCGCCACGTCTTTTAAGATATCATAAGAATTTCGACTTTTCAAGAATTGTGTAATCAGCATTTTTCCAGAATTAAAATCCCAGGCGTGCTATGATTTATTGAGAGATAGCGTATGTATTAAACATAATTTATAAATATAAGGACAAGATATCTTCGTCGCTTTTTGCCGAATTAAAATAATGCGAAGAAACCTAAATGATTGAAAAGTGATCGCAAAATTTTACAGATGAACGTAGTTTGTCGATTTGCCCTTGACCGGTGTCGTAAAAATGTCCTTAATCATTCTTATTCTATGGAAACTTAAACCATTGAAAAATAAATATAAAATTTCAAGGGTGAACAAAGTCTGTCGATTTGCCCTTGACCAGCGTCGTTAAACATGTCCTAAATCCTTCTTATTCTAAGAAGACAGTAAGCAGTTAGTCATAGTTAAGTAGATAGTTACGATGAAGACTCAGGTAGTATCCAGAACTTTTAGTAAACAGTATTTTAGCTGACATTTCTAGTATATGGTAAAATTAAAAATTAAGGGGTAGTGCTAGAAAAATATATCTATATAAAATAAATCTATATAAATATATCTATATAAAATATATCTATATAAAATAAATCTCTATAAAATAAATTGAATGGTACACGTTGTATGCTTGAAAATCTCTGGTTTACTAACTCTATTGCGCTTCACAAATTCAGCACCTTTCAACGTATAAAAATAAATCAGACTGACAAACACACCATACATAATATACACCTTAAATTATGAAATTCGGGATCGATACTACCATATTGCTGACGGGTGAGATGCGCGCTTATAAATCTATTTTCCAATATTTTGTACGGAAACGTTCTAAGGGCTCATAAATTTTGACGCCAATGGTCGGTTTATGTTGTTAAGAAGGTTTGAAGAAAAGGTTCAATAAAATGTGCGTAAAAATAACGGTTTTGAGATGCTAGGACTTGTTACATTATTTACCAAAAATGTAGTCAGTAATCATAAGTTTTTTTTCATAGTACAACGGTGAAAGTGCCTTAAATAAAATGTGTGATGCATAATATTGTTATGTATTTATAACTAGCGGATCCGGCAGATAATATAATCGGCAAATAGCTATAGCTATAGCCAGTAACATTAATTTTCCAATGAAAAAAAATTGAGATCTTAACTGGGATTTAAACTAATCTCTTAAGTTCAACTATGTAAAATATATCTACAAAATTTAACATATCATAAATGCACCAATTTTTTCAATTAATTTTTTTCAATCAATTTTCTTAATTAATATTCGATGTTTAAAATTAGCTTCAATTAAATATAATTAAAAACAAATATCCCCAATCGGACTCCATTTATGGACAAGGAAAATCCAGTTATGGATACCCAATTATGGACATTACCCAAATATACCTAGTTGTGATCAACAAAAAACAAATTTAAATACCTTCTTAACTTACGTACGAAGTACAAAGTCTAAATTTGCTGTTGATTCAAAAAAAACATTAAGATAAACGAGCATACTACTACAAGATGTAAAAATGAAATGTTTGAAAAATACACTTTACGAAAATTTTGTTCATATTCGAGTACAAGCTTAAAATAAAGCCAGGTGGTAGAACTCGTTTAGTTCGACTGGGGATACCTCCGCGCCGCCACCGCCACCTTCATAATCTTCCGTGAAGCAGTTCAATAATTTGAACTGCTTCACGGAATTCATCGTTGATCAAACTTAAGTATGATGTCATCGTACTGTTAAACCTCTCCTCAAAAAAACTAATTAAGTGTACCTATTTATATCGCAATCCTTAAAAGAAATTCCGGATAAACTTTGGATATCAAAAATACTGCGCTAGTGAAAAATTGTTGTGGTCGTAAACATGAAATAATGGAAGTCAAAAAATATTATCATAACATCTAGAATGTTGGTACAATTAATTAGTGACGTTATTTGTAAAGAATAACTTATCGTTATCTTAATTTCAGATGTAATATTAAAAACTGTCCATAATAGGTGCATTTACCTTACGTTACGAATCGATATGATTAAATAAAGATAACAATTTAATTTACATAATTTTCTATACTTTTATGAAAAACCAAGTATACAAAGATTTCCTTACTTTCTGCATAATTTTCTGTTACGAGGCAGAACTATGTGGCGAAGTTGGCGAAGTAAATCTTGTTGCTGTGCAATGCAATTGTTTCAGAGCTCAGATTGCAGTTACTGCCAGTTTTAACTTCGTCTGTGTGAAGTCATATAAATGCGACGCATTTATCCGCGCTCATTGTATTGTGTTGTAAAGAAAGTCTGTTCTTCTCAGTTTTATACTTTTGCAGCGCGTAGGTAAACCTGGTGCATTTTCGTCCGTTCGTCTTATGGTTAATTCGTCTCTTCATATCTTCATCTCTTCACCTTTTTGTATTTTCGTCTTTTCGACTTCTCATCTATCCGTCCTTCTGTCCTTCTTTTTTTCTGTCTTTTCACCCTTTTTTTCTTTTCAATTTTTCATGTTTTTGAGCTTTTGCCCTTTTGCCTTTTCAATTTTAGATTCCCAAATAACAAAGTAAAAAAAAACACCACAACTTATATAATTTTGTGATAAAAAGCAGAACTATGTGGCGATGTTGGATGGAGTAAATCTTGTTGCAACGTAATACAATTGTTTCAGAGCTCAGATTGCAGTTCCTGCCAGTTTTAACTTCGTATGTGTGAATTCATATTAATGCGGTGCATTTGCGTTCATTACATTGTCTTGTAAATAAGGTCTGTTCCTCTTAGTTTTATGCCCTTGCGAGTACGTAAGTAAACCGCATATGGGCCACATCTGGATTTTCGTCATTCTATCTTATCGTTTGTTCGTCTTTTAGTTTCCTCGCTTTTCCGCCTTTTTGTCCTCCCGCCTTTCTGTCATTTCAACTTTCAATCACCATTTGTTTTTGATTTTTTGAGTGTCTTTAAATAACAAAAAAAATAATAATTTCTTGTATAATTAAAACAAAATAAAGGACAGAAACGTGGTTGGAGTAAATATTTTACTACAAGTCATGCAATTGTTTCAGAGTTCAGATTGTAGTTACTGCTAGTTTTAACTTCGTTTGCGTGAAGCCTTATCTGTGCTCATCGCATTGTCTCACCTCAGTTCAAGTAAACTCTGTTCCTCTCGGTTTTATACTTTTGCAGTACGTAGGTAAGCCTCATCTGGGCTATTTTCGTCCCTTCTTCTTTTCGTTTGTTTGTCTCTCCGTCTCTTCGTATCTTCTTCTCTTCGTATTTTAGAATCTCTTTAAATAACAAAGTAAAAAATAAAACACTATTACTTGTATAATTTTGTGATCAAAGGCAGAAATATTTAGCGAAGTTAGATGTAGTTTTATTGCAGTGCAATGCAATTGTTTCAGAGCTTAAATTGCAGTTACTGCCAATTTAAACTTTGTTAATGCGAAGTCTTATAAATGCGGTGCATTTATCTGCTTATCGCATTGTCTTAGCTCTAGTAAATGAGGTCAGTTTTCTTCTATTTTATTCTTTTATAGTACGTACTGCCTAGGCGTTTTTCAGTCTTTCCGTCATGCCATATTTCTGTCTTGTAATCTTTCCGTCTTTCGTGATTTCAATATTTTGTCTTTCTGCTGTTCTGTTTTGTCCTACTGTGCTTTCGCCCTTGTGTCTTTTTGATTTTTAGAGATTTTTAAAACAACAAAGTACAAAAAAATATTGCTTATATAATTTTCTGACTAAGGGCAGAAATATGTGGCGAAGTGGGTTGGAGTAAATCTTGTTGCAGTCTAAAGCAATTGTTTCGAGCTCAGATTGCAGTTACTGCCTGTTTTAATTTCGTCTGCGTGAAGCCTTATAAATGCGATTCATTTATCTGCTCGTCGCATTGTCTCTGCTCAGTTCTAGTAAATAAAGTCCGTCTCAGCATGTAGATAAACCTCGTCTGGGCGATTTCTGTCTTTTCGTAGCTTCATCTCTATGACTCTTCGTTGTTTCATTTTTTCTTCTCAGCTTTTGATCTTCCTTCATCTTCCATCTTACTGTATTTTTCCGAATTTGCGCCTGAAAAGGCAAAAGTTTATTTTGCCTTTTTATCTTTTTTAATTTTCGAGTAACTTTCAATAACAAACTACACAAAAAAATGATATTCCCTTTATAAATTTATGATATAAAATAGGAGCCACTGTCAGTGTTAACTTCGTCTGCGAGAAGCCTCATAAAGGCGTTTCATTCATTGTCTCAGCTCAGTTGTTAGTGAACAAAGTCTGATCTTTGTGGTTTTATACTTTTAAAGTATGTCGGGTAACTGCGTTCGCGATTTCTGTCTTTGCGTATTTCTATCTGTCCATTATCTCTCCGTTTGTTTTTCTATCTTTCGATTTTTCGATCTTTTCGTCTTTTTTTTCTTCGATTTTTTTCTTTTTGTTTGTTTTTTTTCTCTGGAATGAAAAATCGTTCTGAGATTTTATTAATTTTAAGGAAAAAAGCACAGATGAGGAAAATATATGTGGCAAAGTTAGTTAAGAAATAAGAAGTAAGTCTGGTTGCAATGTAATGTAATTGTTTTAGAAGTCAGTTTGCAGTTACTGCCAGTTTTAACTTCATCTGTGTGAAGCCTTATAAATGCAGAACATTTATCCGTGCTCATTTCTTTGTCCCAGCTCAGTTCCAGTAAATAAAGTCTGTTCCTCTTAGTTTTATACTTTTGCTGAACGTGGACAAAGTTTTTATTTTTAAAGTAATGAAAGTTATATTTAATATTTTCTCTACCAAACGGGCATAACACAACAAAAGCAATCTTCAAGAAGGGTATATTTATAGTTAAAGTAGGACTTTATTTCTATTTACGTTGATTGTCATTGTTCGGTTAAAGCCCATGAGAAGTGACCACATACTATCATATAGAGTTCAGAATTGCCTGCCACTCGTATGCAACAAAAAATACTAGTTAACCTAGTTTGGAACAATTCGTGCTCATATAGGTGCCAGTGAGTGAGCGACCACTCTTCAACTACTTATCGAAGGACAGTCGTAAAGTCGTAACTCGTTGTGATTATGATCCATTACAGTAGCTGCTATGCTACATGGATCGACATATATGGCTTAAAACTCACGGAACGGAGTATCCTACTGTTTTCGCAACTCAAATGTTTTGTATCAAATATTCGTGCTGTTTACGAGCCATGAAGATAATAAAAGTGTGACGAAGGAGCAAACAGTATGGTTAATGGTAATAACGCAAATGTTACATTCATATAAAATGCTATTTGATCTGACCTCTCTTCTGAAGTCACTACCCCCTATTTATAATCAAATTGAGGCATTACATATAAAAATAACAAAAGTCAAGTAATCATTTCAATTTTAGGTTACTATAATTATGTGGTATGGTGTTTACTTTATTTTACATACATTCACATTTTGCGGCTGACGCGGTCAAGCTAAAGCGACAGGTGAGTTTGGAAACAGCTCCATGTGTTCCCAGCCCAAGATATATATTTACTTTACTTTACTACCGAAGCTACAGTTAAAAGCTAGTAATAATGTGGTAATAACATAAAAGCCAATAATAACCTCTACGTTACTGCTATGCCGTAGCACGTTAAAGTCTACGCGCTTGTAGGCTGTCGTAAAAATAAAATTGTACTCAGTTGCTACCAAATCGATACAGTTAAATTTGTACATTAAGTAAATATGAAGACATTTCTATAGTTTCCAGGCAAAATTTCTAATGTACCAATTTAGAAGAATTTAAATTAAATAATTAATTAATATTAAATTTATAGGATATAGGAAAATTTAACATTTTGAAAATTTTTTAAAGGAAAACATCAATGTTATAAGGAGACGTCAACGTGAAGCAATTATTGTGTTTCGGTTTTGAGAGGCGTGGTTGCCTCATATTTTATGTTAGCTATACTTATGTATATACAAGACGACCATCTTAGTTCTCAGGAGTAGCAATGCATCTGTTCAATGATCAAAATTGGGTATGATTTAATTGTACTCGGTGATGATTACTGATGTCCATGGGCGACATTGAGCACTTACCATCAGTTGGACTGCATGCTCGTTTGCTACTTTTATGCGATAAAAAAATCAATGACGTATCAGTTATTTTTTCATTCTCAATTACTTTTTAATCGAAAGTTTCCAATGCATTACTTCTCAGTAGTTCAATTTACAACATTGAACGGCTGCCAAAAATATCTTACCCGTTCAATGATACGGCTAATCAGTTCGACAATTCGAAATATTTTCATGTCACGAGATATTTTTATGGTTCAATACCAGGTATTTTAATGTGATTTATTTACGTACTAGCTGACCCAGCAAACAATGTTTTGTCATAAAAAATATAAAAAAATGGGGTTGTTGGTAGAAGGGTGAAATTTTAGGGGTGTAAGTATATTTTTGAAGCCAAATCATAAAAAATAAAAATAAAAAAACATGTCCAAAATATAAAAAAAATGTTTGGGGGGGGAGAGTTATTGTAAACCTAAATATAATAAATATATTGTATAATGTTATTCAAAATATTTAAATACTTAGCTTGTTCATAATAAAATAATAAATAATTTTCTTACAGTTATTATTAATTTAAATGTAAGAAATATTTTGTATAATGTTATGCAAAATATAGAAATACTTAGCTGGTTTACAATAAAACTTATAGAAAGTGCACAGGTAGAAAGTACGATTGTTTTAATGTTCAAAAATGTTAGCGATAAATGCACCAAAGAGTTTAAAAATAGCAAATTACAAACTTTGCTCTTTACTTGATATTTTCGAATTTACCGATACATTTATTTTACTTTCCGTAAACTCTTCAACTTCCTTCCCTTTCCTGAATTCAAATAGTAACGACGTAACGAGGCTCCATACGCTACGGCAACGATCATCGGAAATTTGAAGTAGCTACTGAAATTTTGCGGGGAGTTTTCAATTTGGCATCCAACCACGAAGTCGTCATAAAGGGCAACTTGGGCAAAGGGTCGTATCGGTACAGGTGAGTAATAGTTAGAGAACCCAACAAAAATGCTGTACACATAAGTCGTACTTTTAACTTCCAATAAAATTGGCTATGTATAATCTATATAGGTATGTTATAGTACCGTTGTAGTTGTTATAGCGGGCATGGTTATTACCACTATTAAGAATTTTCAGTATGTACTTATAATGGTTTCTAAGATATAACCTAGTGACAGACAGAAAGATGGACGGGAGAACGGAAGGATATCGGTGCCAAGTGTACCAAAAAGGTATATGAAGTGAAGGTGGAGATGGAACCGACATCAAAATTATTAATTATTTTTCACTTCATCTTGAAGTTGCTTCTATTTTTAATTCAAAAGTTTTTATTTTTCTAATTATAGTGGTAGACTCAAAACTGAGGAGTTGTGTCTTAAAACTTGTCATGTAGTTTCTGCTTAGTATTTGAAACATAACTCTCATAGTGGCAATTACCACAGACTTACAGTTTTGACAAGCAGTACCTCTGCATCATCAGAACTTGACTTTTCGCAATAATATCCAGTTCTGGACTTCGTTGATCATAAACATAAGAATACGTTATTTACTACACATTTCCCATAAAATGTACCTTGTACCTTGTGTTGATGTCAAGTAAGAATGAAAAACGTTTGCGATACTATACTGAATTCATAGCAAAAAGAATTATCAAAATTTGTTCATAAACAACGAAGTTATACGGGAATAATACATATTACCAGTTTGCTGATTGAGAAATTCCCTGGTATATCTTCGTATATCAAATAATTATGAAAAAAAATGGGACCCCCTCTACGTAACAAAAAAAAATAATCAAAATCCCTTCAGTATTAGCGGAGTAATCACGTAACAAACATACAAAAAAAACGACGAATTCTTCCTCTTCTTTTTGAAGTCGGTTAAAAAGAGTGTTATTAAATATTTCAGAATTAATTTCTCCACGTAACTTTAACTTTCCATTAACTTCTTAACTTCATTCCCTTTCCTGAACTGAAATAGTAACGAGGTTTCATACGTTGTGGCAATAATCATCGAAAATTTAAATTAGCTACAGGAATTTTGCGGGGAGTTTTCAATTTGGCATCCCTAAAGGGTAATTTTGACAAAGGGGTATTGGGGTCTGTTTTTAGGAAGTAGAGAATCCAATGGAAACGTTTTACGGATACGTCAAAGTTGTAATTGTTACACAAAAAAAACAGCTGATACGAAAAACGCCTGCCATATAAAATACTCTGCCATATAAATGCAGCGACGTACGACTACAATTCTATCTTAGATTGTCTACAGGGTTTTATTTGGAGCTTGCCTTCTGTTGCAATTAGGTTGAAATACTAAGACTCAATTAGGTATTGATTAGAGTTGAGCTATGCAACTATATATAAACGTTTATTTAGTGTCATACGTATACTAATGGTAACAACGTTTGATATGATGAAATTTCTACTATTTGTCACTATATTATAACCTTAATATATTTCGTAATGATTTCCATTGGTATACGTATCTTATACTTATAAACCAAACTACTGACATTACACAAAAATAAACTATTCAATGAAAAGTCAAAAACATATTCCATTTCCAATATCTCAATAAAGAAATCATTTTTAATATAGAACATCTATTTTTTTTACACGTGAATTTAGGTTAAATTTTGTGAATTAAATTTTATTTTTATAAATAATGGCTGCAACAAATTTTAAGCCGAACGAATTTCCGCTAAGAACAGCTAAGGCAGCACGCGAGCTAGATTATTGTATTAGAAATAATTGAGTCAGCCTACTCACTGTAAAGTTTAAGCTGAGCTCGACACGGAACCGGATATCTGACTCGTGACCAATATAATATGTGGGGAAAATATAATTTAACGTATAGGTTTTTTAAGACCACCGCGGCGCAGAGGTCACTAAACGGACTGTCGCGCAGAGGTTCCGGGGTTCAATTCGCGGCCAGAAAAAACCTGAATTCTGTTTCTGAACTGTTCTGAATCTGAAAGAGTATATTTAGATTCCTGTGTGACGTTGTGTCGGTGGTCCTCTGGTCGAATGGTCCCCTATTGATCTGCAAGAGTTCCACTAAATGGCAAGTATAACAATAAAGCGTGCAGTCAACCTGGTGGTAAGTAATCACTGTTGTCCAAGGACAAAGACAACGCTTTAAATGTATAAATTCGGCAAGATGGCGTCTCAGAACGACGTCGATGTCTATACGACGGTATCAGTTTTTGTGAAGTGAAAAATATATACATAGCTTGGTATCAGCATCTGAATATGCTTTAAAGTAATCTGAAACAAAGTAATTTTCGTAAAACAATAAAACGTTTTCACCAACTGTATAACGATAATACCATAATTAGGAACTAAAAAGCGAAAAATTACTGTTTTATAATTCCTACGTTCGTGCCAAATGTTATAAGCAGGGGCGATTATAATCTTAATCTGTTTAACTTAGTATATTTTTGCAACGCTTACGACTCTATCAAACTACGAAATAACTTCCCTTGTTTACTTTCAAGGTTTTTACGGTTTAAATTTCAAAGTGTTATTAGCTTAAAAGGTCTTCACACTTGGATTGTTATAAGCGTGTCGTTTATTTAAAATATTACAACTATATTTGAAATAATAATTTAAACATGAAATATTGAAGTTGCAAGAACATTACACCAGACGTACCAGGTATATTTGTGCCAGGTGGTAGAACTCATGTAGTTCGACCGGGAAGGTACCACCGCCACCCTCATAATCCTCCGTGAAGCAATTTTTGTGTTTCGGTATGGAGAGGCGTGGTTGCCGGCTA